>MQRK01245971.1:27643-39576 GCA_001938485.1 Girardia tigrina
ATATAACATGAGTAATATATATATATATATATATATACTAAATTACAGAGATATATCTTAAATAATAGAAAAGATAGGGCTTTATTTAAAAAAGTGATAATTATATGACTCAGACTGTAAATAACATGAACATTCAACTTTATTAGATTACATCTAATAAAAAGGTATAACAACTAAGAAGAAGCACGCTGTGTATCCCGATGTACCCTCCGCTCAGTGACCTATTCCGCATGGTCCTGGGTTGCCAATTCCTAAACCTCTTGACTCTTCTTCCATTTCATCATCATCAACCACTGATGTATGCAGTGAAAACGATGCTTCAGAAGAATGACACATGGACTCCAAGCAGCCCAGGCGATTAACGCAGGCAAAGCTCAATGATTTGATGAGGGATTTGAGTTTGTGGACGGATTCTTTACAGCTGCTGGTATCGAGACTCAATGAACATCATTTGTCACCAAGAACTCTCGCTCCGTTTAGTACCTATGGATCTTTACATTGTAAACCGTACTTCAATAAATGATTCTGTACCTCTTCTATTCTCACTATGTCTTCATTTACAATATCATCTATATAATGACGAGTTCCACGGCAAACTTTTTCATCAATAGACAAAACCTTTCCTAAAATCATGGACATTATTTTCGGAGAGGATACTAAACAAAATCCTAGTCTTGTAAGCTCGTGAAATTCACTATTAATTCAAACTCTCTGATACTTCCATAAAGTTGAATCTACCCCGATTTGTAAATAATCATTTTTTAAGTCGATAACTTTGCAATTCTTTGGTATACTTCTCCACTCACGAAGTTCGTCATCCACTGATACTGCATCTAATATATGAGAACTAATAAACTGATTCAACTCTTGATAAGCCATCGCAGGCCTTACTTTACCCTTTTTTTCAAAGTTCTACAAATTTTTCGTACAAAGTTGCGAAAACTGCCAGAAAAGTAAGACGCTGACAGCAAAAAGGAAAGAAACACATTAAACAATCTAGCGACGAACCATTTCAAAAAATTTGCGGACCATTCAGAAGGACTATGAATAGATACCAATACATTTTAGCAATAATTCATCAATTTAGTAGGTACATCAGCTTGATCGCAGTGGCACACCAAGACGAGAAGACTACACGAAAGGTACTATTAGAGAAATGGATTTGGAAATTCTGACCACCAAAAGAGATACACGTTGATAGAGGGAAATATTTCGAATCAGCACTCTTTAAAGAAACGACGAAGAAATTTAAGACGGAGATAGTCTACTCAAGCCCTTATCACCACAACACTAACGGAATCATAGAAAGATAATTCAGAACAATAAGAGACGCCATCAATATAAGATTAAAGGATGAAATGCATAGAGATTGGGTAGAAATGTTGTCCGAAATAGAATTCATGTTAAACGGTACAACTCAAGCAATAACTGGAATATCTCCAGCCGAGATAATCTTCGGAAGAAAACTCAGATATTGGTGGAAGAACACAAAAGAAGAAAAAAGTGGAGAAAAAGAAAATAAAAATCCTATTGAAACAAAGCGAATATTTCAGGTAGGAGATAAAGTATTGATAAAGAAAGTTAACCCATCAAAAGATGATGACCGTTATATGGGACCAGCTAAAATTATAAAGCAAAGACACGAAAGAAGTTAGGAAATACAACTAGATGACGGCACGATCTTGATCAGAAATGTAGAATGGCTAAAGCCATTTAAACCGATGGGGATATGATGAATATTTTAAATTGTTTGAATGTGTAAATGTAGTGATGCCGTATGTTGATTTAAGTATGTTGAATTTAGAATGGTGATTCTCCCACCCAGATGGAAATTGGTATTTTTTTATTTAAATTTAAAGCATTGACTATTCGAACATAATTAAAACAATCATTTAGAAGTTCATATTTTTAATTTCACAATTAAAATTAAGTTTAATATTTTTTAGTAAAATTTAAATTAAATGAATTTTTAATAATTTGATAACCTTTTTATTATTTTGGGATTTATTGAGAAATAGTAAAATTTATTATTTTTAATTAATATTAATTATTAATTAATATTAATTAATATATTTTAAAAAAATAACTTAGAAAAATTGTTCGAATAATCATAATTAAAAACGGAAATAAGAAAAACAATTAGAACGATGACAAACGATGAAAGACTTTCTGAGAGTCATAATGACTTTAAATGTGATTGTAATAAAAGTTCAAACGCGACTTGTCTAAATGTTCTTAATAATTATAATTATAAAAACTTTTTTTAAAATTTTTTTTTTCAAAAATATTTAAATAAAAATTGATAATAATTAAAAATAGAACTTTTTTAAAATGCTTTTTTATTGTTGGTAATTTTTTTAAATTATTTTTTAAATAATATTTATAAAATAAAAATAAATAATGGCACAATAAAATTTAAATAAAATAAAATTAATTAATCAAATTAATTAAAATTAATTAATTCAAATAAATAAATAAAAAAATTTTAAAGTTAGATAATCGTACATAAAAATTTAATGTTAGAAAAATATTCAAATAAAAATTTATATTAATTATTAAAAAATACAAAATTTTTTCAAAATGATTTTTTATTGTAATTATTTTTTTTAATTATTGTTTAGTAATAATATTAAAAAAATAAAAATAAATAATGACAAAAAATTTAAATAAAAATAAAATTAATTATAAAAAATGTATAAAACTTTTTAAAAATCACTAATCATCGGGAACTTCACACAGACAAGAATCATAATTCTATTATAGTATTAATTAGTTAAATATATTAAGCATATCTCGAAAAACGCAAAGACTTCCGATCTGCCCCAACACAAATTTATAATTTATAATTAATTGCAAGAATAAATTATTAATAAATTAACTAAATAAATAAATTATTTTTATATTGATGTTAAAAGTCTTAGAAAAATTTAAGCTAATGAAGTTCTTCTTAATTTTTGTCGGGGGCAGATCGGAAGTCTTTCCGACAAAAATCATAATTCTATTATAAAGATAATTATTAATTCATTTATCGATTTATTTATTAAATGAATTAATACTTTTATTACCGAATTCACCAACTTCTACTTCTCTAATTGGCGGCTGAGCAAGATTTTCGGACTCCTCTCGTCGAATAGATCTAGGATCAATCGATTTTTCATCCAAACTCATCATATTTCCTTTGTGTTTCGTATTGTTGATATTGATTTTTTTTGTATATATGTTGACCATTTTCATCTTTGATCCATCGACTGCTACTCATCGGATCGGCGGCGGAGGCACATCATTGGAATCGCCTCGTCGCGTAGATTCCGGATTAATTGGTTATTTTTTCATTTTAAAAAATAATTAAATTTGTTTTACTGAACTCCGGGAACTTCACATAGACAGAATGACAGACAGAAATCATAATTCTATTATAATATTAACTAATAAAAAATTTTGCAATACTTTTACAAAGAAAAAAATATTCAATGCAAAAATTTCTCCATATTTTAGCCAATAAAAATTATCTAATGCTACAAAACTTTCAGGGGATTAGAGAATTTTAGTGTACTTTACGTAATAAAAAATTACCCCAAAAAATACATTATTAAAAAATAGACCAAAAAATACACTATTTAAAATACTGACCCAAATAATACACGATTAAAAAACGAACAAAAAATTAAACTAATAAAAAATTTACACTATTAAAAAAAAGAATGCAGGTCCTTTTCTTTAATAGGTCCGCAATATTTTTCATTTATTTTAATTTAAGATTTGAGAAGGCCTTACTTTCCACATTTTGAATATTAATTTTTAGGTTTTAATGTCTTATCAATAATAATTAACAGATTTGTCGCTCATAATGTGAATCAAACAAGTAACCCTTTCTTTTTTAAAACTCCCAAGTTTAAAGTATGCTCAATCTCCTGATTGATCATTTTTCCTGCTTCCAACTTTTTATATTATTTGAATCTTTATTCCTTAAAGTTCTTCATATTTTTAAATTCTCCTTGAAAAGATGTAATTTATCCTTTCGTGTTTTCTTATACTAATGAAATAACATAACTCATTTTTATGATCAATCAGCCAGTTCTTTTTCAGTGGTGCTCCTTTCACTTCCTTGTACTGTTCTAGTAATTTGGTAATTATATTTTCGGTAGCTTTCCATCCAAGTCTTCTAATATTTCAAAATTTCTTAATCTTTAATTACGAGATCTTATTGATTAATTTTCGGAAATTCAGTTTCCAATCACTAATGGTTTTGTATTTATTCAAATACAGGCGCAGTCATAAGTAAATTTAGGTTTAAAATTTTTAATTTAACCTTTTGTTTATTCCATGCACAAAGATCTAATTTTTATTTTGAGACACTTATATTTTTATACAAAACCGAACTGAAAATTTATTTACTTTATTGGTTTGATTTCTTTAATTTCTATTTATCTTGATACATAGTATTTTAAATTTCTAACGACTATTACTTGTCATTCAAAATTTTTCCAAACTGCGTTTTAATTTCCTAAAGTTGTGAGAAAGTTCAAAATTTTTATTTTCAGATAATTATGTAAAACATTCAAATATTGACTGCCTCAGATTTTTAATAAACATCCTCTGTAGTCTTAATACTTTAATCGAATTGAGAAAAAAAATTAAATTTATGTAATTTATACCTGTAATTATCATTTATGATCATTTGATTGGAATCAATGATAGTTAAATAATCTCTAAACGGAGTCCATGAACTTAAATATTTGAGAAACTCTAAATTGTTGTACCTTAACACGTTCGCCATTAGCCGGTTTATATTGTAGCCATATGGTTTTCTCTAAAAGAAAAATGACTTAATATATTTGATTAATATATATATATATATATATATATCATTGGTCTGTTTGAGACGGTGCATTTTTAATAGTAGTAGTAAACGTGTTCACTAAATCTTAGCAGCAGCAACCAATTAAGAGTTTTTCTAGGTTATATTTAGTTTATTTTTTGATTTTTGTAATTATTTAAAATGTCTTAACTGGATTTGCGATCCCTGAAATTTTTGAGCTGGAAAACTCCAGACTTACATTAAAAATAAGAAAAAGAAAAGACATTTGTTTATCCGGGCTACGACATTAATTGACAGTTTTTTTATTAGAAATAAAGTTTCGATATTTAGTGTTGTTTTAATAATCAACATATTTTGGAATTTTAAATGCAACTTTACAAAAGTTATAAAAAATATTAGTAAATGGAACCCGGTTATTTATTTATTGGGTCTCAAGATGATATCACATGTGTTTTCATGCATAAAAAAGACCTATTTTCCAGCGATATAGTCGGAAATATCATCAAATGGAATTTCGAGTCTCAACGCCCGTACATCGAACACACATGAAATCGATTTTGACCATAGAATATTTGAAATCCACCAATCGATTTGTCACTCATTCGAGAGATGGTGGTTGAAATAATTTACATCTTGATCGAACTTAAGCAGAATTAATTAAAGAAACATGTTTTTTTAAAAATAATTTAAATAAAGTAATTAATTAGAAATTTTAGTTAAGTTAAAAATTTAAGTAAAATCAAAATTTAAATTTCTAAGGTAAATACTTCCAAGAAAACACAATTTTTTAGTATGAAGAAAAAATATGTATATATATATATATATATATATATATGTGTGTACGTGTATATATGTACATGTATATATGTATATATATCATGTAAAGTTGGTTGTTTAAATAATAGCGGAATCAATTTTTTAAAAATAAATTATTACGTTTTCGATTGTTGGACTCAAATGAAATTATTCGAAACAGAATTTATGATTAAATAATCCGTTAAATCGGATAATTTTGAATTGATCTCCATAGAAAAACTATTCATCAGTTTTATATCACCAAAAGACTGGCGAAAGCATTTAAACTTTACTAATTCCACTGTAAATGATACGGATAATAAGAAATTAATTAATAATCTTCGGGAATATTCCCGGATTTTCACGAATTCATGTTCGTCATCATCAGTACAGAATTCCATTCGCAGAGAAACGAGAATTCGACCGTATGTCAAAGAAAGAGAACGAGAAAAAGTCCTCTTGAGGACTAAAATTATTGATTGGATGCGCAGCGTGACACCAGATGGATTCATAAAAATCTGGACGATTTTGGCCGACAAATTTTCTGATAATTTCATGCAAAAATCGCCGACTGAATTTCGATCCTACAACCACCAAACTTAAGTGGGACAATCGATATTTGATTAATTCAATCTCGAAATTGACGACATGGGACTTGACGAAATGCACCTTTTCGGATTTGGGTTTGAATACCAATGTTGTAAATGCCCCCAAAGAAAATCGATTCTTGTGTACAACGAATATTCAAATTAGCACAATCCCAACAATCCTCATTGGATTAAATACGTTGTTGGGCGGAGAAACCGGTGGCGGTAAAATCTGTGGCATGATATACGCAGCCGGTCTGAGGTCTGGAGACAGTCTCGTTGCGTTCATGCCGAGAATGAGTTCTCTCGGCAGTGTCCCCTTGGATACGCACTTCCGTTTGTACAAGATCTGTGACCCTGGTCACTCAAATCTTATTTTGTCTTGTTGTGTAATTAGAATGATGATGTTTTATGTACATTCCTTAATTTCATTTTATATCTAGATACTTATACTAATCTTATTCCTTTCAAATTAATTATAAAATTAAAAAAAAATTTCGAAACAACCTTCATAATGAACAAACATAAGTAAACTATCTCAATTTGGTGCAAAAATTTGCTTGATGCTTGTTATTTTCCATGAAATATCATTATTCGAAATTGTATTAATAATCATGGACAATATTCATCAGATCTTTTATTTAATTTCTTTTAAATTTCTATATTTCTAGTTTAATACACATTCTTAAATAAATCAGTAGTTTAATATAACCAAAACAGAATTTTACAATAAAGTACTAACATCTAAATAAGTCATTCTATAAAAACTATTTCACTTTACCTAGATCTAAAATTTGGGCGTTAATAAAACATGATTTATGTATCTAGTTATCTGTTTGATTGAATTTTATTTCATAGTACACTATTTTTCTCTTTGATTGTTACAATATTACTATCTTTCAAAATTTTTATTTTTCGGTGTTTATGTTAACTTGCTAATTGTATATCAAGGTTAAATATATAGTTGTAATACCAACACATGTAATCAATTAAAAAACAAGTAAATTCTAACACTCCCTAGAAAACGAGGTTGCCCCTCCAAAACCGTTAGGCTGGAAGAAACACTACCTTACATTATGCGGCCGCTCCAAAGAGGCAAATTTTTCGATAAAAAAACTATCGAGAAATAAATATAATAATTACCATAATATATCGGGAAGATGGTTATCTTTAACTTTCCAGAAGAAAATGTCTTATTTGAAATTTCGTCACTATTAAAGACGAAAACAAAATGATTTTTATTAAACAAGAAACTGAATTTCTAAAACTAACCTAAATCATCCGGATTTTATGTTACTTTCCGTTGTCTGAAACTTTCCATTTTCGGTAGTTGATTTGAAAACTATGAATTTTATTTTTCGAATAACAATTCCGCAATACATCGCGTATTTATATTAAAGCATCTCATATAAAATTACATTTATTCATCCTGTATAAAAAGTATAAAAAAGACGTCTATTCAAAAGAATATATTTCCACTAAATTAAGTAGAAGCTACACATTTCTGACTGCCAAAGATTACAAATAAATATTTCAAAATTAGCTTCCACCCAAGGTTGAGTTATTAGAGTTCATATTTATTTCATTTCAATTGACTTATTTATCTTCTAGTGTTCAGTTAAATATCTTTTGTCTTTCTGTATTATAAACAAATTTGTTCAGCAATAACAAAACTTATATTATATTCAATTATTTATAATAAAGAGTTAGCTTGCAAATTAAGCAGTATTTATCACCACACTTAACATTGATAATCCATAATAGATTTTATGAAGTAAAGTTCTAGAAAACTGGTAATTTTGTAAGATTAACTTCATAAATTTTGAAAGTTGAATTTTCTGTTCTACAAAAGGGTCTTGGTTTACAAATCGATTTGCAATTCTGTGACACTACTGATTAGACACTACAACTAATTATTTAACATTCAATATGTACAAATTACAGCCTCTGTCTAATACTTAAAATCATTAACTTAAAAATATTATTATCAATCAATAGTATTTCATTTTTTTTATATTTTATTATTATTATTTTATCTCTATTTTCATTTTTCATTTTAATCAAATTGTATAAATTTATGTTTGATGATGCAAGAATACTTTAAAATATATCTTAGGATCAGATTTTAGAAAATACTTTCATTAATTTTTTAAATTAATAAATAGTAAATTACTTAAACAAATAAAATTTATTAAAATAAAAGATAAAAATGAAAAAGTAATAACAATAAAATCTTATAAATGTATATATATATATATATTCAAAATTTTAAAAATTCATTTTATAGATTCATTAGGGATTTTTTCATTTTGAAAATCTCTTTTTTCTTTCAAGTTCCTAGATTCGTTTGCCTTTAGGTTACGTCGAAGAAATATACATCAATAGTTATTATTATCTTAAGAAAAATGAAACAAAATATTATAATTTCAAAAAATATTTAGTAAAATAAAATGATTGAATAGGATCTAATGATCAATTTAATTTCTTTTTCTAAAAATATGGAATTTCGGAAGATTTATTCAAGAAAATCTGTATAAATTTATTTGATCTAAAAAAGAATTCAAATCAACTTTCGCTTTACTTTCTTTAAATAAAATTAATTGTTCTCAACATTAGTGGTAAAACGAAATAAACTCTTTTTGATTTTTAATTAACTGAAAAGTAATTAAACATTATAAGCGACTCTTCATCTGTTGATTCAAATTAAATTAGGTAAATTTTGTGTTCGTTTTTTTCAGTCATTAGTTGAACGTTATTTTCCTAACCAGGAAGAAGTTGATGATTTATTACGAGATTTGAATCTTCCTCAATCGGATGCTGAACTTCTAAAATCAAAACAAAAAAAATGGAATCTTCTTACTGATGACCAGGGACGTGACAATGCCGCGGTCTGTGGAATCCCACTGAATGCCGTGGAAAATAAAATTGCATAATCAATGATCCTTTATTAAAATTAAAAATTGTAAAATGAAGAAAAACAAATTTAATTTAAATTGCGCTAATAATGTAAAATCAATATTAACAATTTCTTTTAATATTCGTTTAAAAGTGCATTTTTTCAAATTGCAATATATACAACTTTGCAATCTATTATGATACGTTTACATTGATTAAGGATACTGGATATTATATCTAAATAACAATTTTTGGAAGTATCGCATTTTGAAATCAAAAAATTAAGGTGATGTGGAACTTCAGTGATTTCAACCAAGTGTTTACCTCTCTCATACAGCGATTGATTAAAGAAAACATCGCAGGTCTTTTGCCAGTGGCATCGATCTTGGAGGGGGAAAGGGGCGACCGCCCCCCCAATATTAATTTTAGGAGCGAGAGTATCGTTTCGCTCCCCCTACAATAATTTGCATAACCTTTTCGAATTATCACTTGTTTTACCATTTTAAATATAGGCTTTTCCCGTTAGTACAGCATATTCAGTACTATTTTTGCTAATATAGTTAAGTCAGTAACATTTGCAAATTAAATGAAAAGAGCGAGCGAATTATTGATGGAAATTAACAATTTGACTATATATATATATATATATATATATATATATATATATATATATATATATATATTTTAAAGGAAAAGTTTAAATGAATTATTATTATTATATATAAAACTGTATTTTATTAAAAAATATTATTATGTAAAACGAAAATTGCTTTTTTTGTTTGAACGCTTTAATTTGGCTTTTTTGATGTTGTAAAAAGTTTTAAAAGTTGTTAAAAAAACATTTTGTGTAATTTTAAGAGTTCATCGATTTCTGTTATTGTGATTTATATCTCTAATCTATTATGATGAAAATTAGTGATTTTCAAAACTACTCCTATACCGTCATACATTTTGAATTTATTTTAGTTTATTTTTTGGAGTATGCGCCGAATCGACACTTTTTCCAAGAGTGCTACAACCGGTCATTCGACTCCCATCACTGACTGCCATCCAACCCCAACAACAGGGGAAACCCACGATGGCCACGAGATGATTTAGAGCTGTTCTTCAAATCAGTCAACCGAGAAGTTGGAGATTATTGCAGAACAAAATACAAAAGGCAATCCACCTATTCTACGCAGTGAACCTAATCAGCCAAGTACTGCTGCTTTCCCTGTCTCAGAGGTCAAACGGTGATTTCTTCCTGCTTGGTATAAACTCGTTTCCTGGCTGCAATGGGATGAAGAAATTGAAGCTGCCTTCTGCTACCCGTGCAGATAAATGCACCAATAAGGATTCATCAGTTATGTCAAAAGCGAGACGATATATACTTCTAAGGGCTTCATAAATTGGAAGAAGGCAACCCAGCGTTTTGGGAATCATGCGAGGAATCTTTCGCACTGTCCGTCTGCCTACAAGTTCTTGAATCTCTTAAAGGGCAGCAATATTCTCAACCAAATGAATCTTCAAAAGGAAGCTGTAAGAAAGAGGGCCACAAAATGCTTAACGCAGGTGTTTTCCTCACTTCTGTTTCTTGCGCATCAAGGCCTCACTATTCGTGGACATGAAAATGTGAACAGCAATTTCAAGCAATTATTAAGGCTCCGATGCGGTGACTCAAGTGATTTACTTCTCTGGTTGAATAGAAAGACCACATGCGCATCAGTAGCAATTCAGGAAGAAATTCTACAGAGAATGTGCTTTACCATTATTCACCATTTCGCAACAGTAACAAAGGAAAGAAAATATTTTGGCATCATTGCTGATTTAACAGTAGACTTCAGCAGTCAGGAGCAGCTGATGGTCTACCTTCGAACAGTTTGTGACAACTTTGATGTTGAAGAAACGTTTTTTGGAATGTACTCAATTGAGCGTTCTGATAGCCCAACAATTTTCAGGTCCATTGAAGATGATTTACCTCGACTAATTTTGGAAATAAAGAATTGCAAAGCTGTGTATTTTGACGGCGCAGCAGTTTACCAAGTTGAGACAATCGGAGTTGCAAGAAATCTCCAAGTGTTGTTAAAACACACTGCTACATGGACTGCTGAAGATACTGAGAAGATACAACAATGTTTCGTGGACATATGGGAGGAAAGAACAGAATTCCCGGAGGCTTGGAAAACGGCGAAAGTCGTGATCCTATACAAAGGAAGGGGTTCCAAGAAGGAATTGAATAATTATAGAGGCATATTCCTACTTGATGTAGGAGGAAAGATCATGGCCCGAATCATTGCAAATAGATTACTGCCACATCTCGAAAGGATACTGGACGACTGGCAATTTCGTTTCAGACCAAACAGAAGCACAGCGCATGCGATTGGTATCTTACGAAAGATACAAGAAGAGGCCAGATACCGGAACATAAACGTATTTGCTATTTTTATCGACCTTGAAAAGGTATTTGACAGCGTACCCAGGAAAGTTCTCTGGGATTGCCTTCAAGGAATTGGAATACAGGATTGGATGCTAAGTATCATCATGAAATTTCATGAAGGTTTCACGGGAAGCATTGGAAAGGATAAATTCAGTATGGACAAAGGAGTCAGTCAGGGTTGCGTATTGGGTCCTCTACTATTCAACCTTGTCTTTGTTCATGCAATTAAGACAGCGATCAAAGAAGGACTATCAGGTGGTGTGAAACTAAAATACAATGGAGAAGAGCTGACCGTGAACAGTCTTGCTTATGCAGACGACCTGTGCTTACTGGACGAAGACTATGGAAATATCGAACGGAATCTCACGTGTCTCAACACTGTGTTCTTGAATATGGGGTTCAAAATCAACATTGGGAAAAC
>MQRK01245974.1:15480-30133 GCA_001938485.1 Girardia tigrina
TTTGTAATAAATCTCCAACCCCATTTGGATTATGTTCGGATCTCGTATATAAATTTACATGTAATGGGTATAATGTCACATACATTGGAGAGACGTCCCGTCATCTTTGTAAGAGAATCCAAGAACATGGTCNGAATGTAGGTGGAAGTAATATTGCAGAACACAGAAAGGGTTGTAAGTTGAATGAAAACATAAACATAAATGATTTTAAAATTCTGTGTTCTTGTTTTAAAAACTATTGGGAGAGGGTGGCCTGTGAAGCACTTTATATCAGATCTTTAGATCCTAAGATTAATGTGTAAACGGTCTCTCGAAAACCCTATTAAGCGTGTTTAGATGACATAATAATCCATTGATGACATAATCACTGCTTGTCTATATAAGCAGATTTAAAATTCATTTCTTTCTTGAGACCTGACGATGACGGTTATACCGTCGAAATTAATTGTCGTAAAAAATAAATTTAACAAATGACGTGTTTTTATTTATGATTATATATATTTTTTAATCATTTGTTTTAATAATATTAATTAAAATGTGAATTTTTTAAATTTTTATATAAATCTTTAATCGTTTATATTATAACAATGATGAGATATAAAATATCCCGCCAGAAGAAGAAATTCATAAGAAAAGATAATAATTTTAGCTTTCTTAGAATTATCCAGTCGGTATTCTTAAAGATTAGCCCTTTATTAATCTTATAAATGCTGGAATTTTTATTTTTTGAAACATTAAAATATTTAAATTTCATGAAAGCCTGGGTAAAAATATGAAAGAAATAAGTACGAAATTTGGGTATATTTCCGTACGGGCCCCAGCAAAAATAAAAGTATGAAGATTTATAAAAAATTATCACCATTTCAGGAAAAGTAATTTGAAATTTTTTAAAAATTTTTTTAAGTCACAAATTCTCAATGGGAAATATATGTCTTGATTATGTAATCACTGACTTAACCTAGAAATTATTTGACTTAATTTAGGATATATTTGTACCCCGATTTCAGAATGAAATAAATGTTTAATAATTTGTTTGATATTTTTTAGGTATGCTTAATATTTTTTATAAATAAAATTTTTATATTTAAAATTGAATATTTTTTTAAATTTTCTGTTTTTTTAATTATTTTCAGTTAATTTTTATGCAAAAATAAGAATTAATAAAACTAGTTTTAAAAAATGAGACCAAAAACAAGTTCAATTTAAAAATTTAATTTAAGCTGGTGATTATGTAATCAATATTGGTATTTTCCATTAAGGTTAGATTACATTAATAAATTTTCAGTTAATTATTTTAGAATTCAATTTCAGTTAATTATATGTAACGAATCACAAATCTACAAAATTTATTTTTCACTAACAAATACTTTTTAAATAGATATTATTTAAACAAATAATTATCTATATTTTTTCATGTTAAATTTCATTTAAGAAATAAATTTAACATGTAACATTATATTTCAGTTAAAATTATTTTCAGTTAATTTTGATGCAAAAATAAGAATTAATAAAAATAGTTTTAAAAAATGAGACCAAAAACAAGTTTAATTTAAAAATATACATAAAATAAGCCGGAGAAGCCAATGATTATGTAATCAATATTGGTATTTTCCATTAAGGTTAGATTACATTAATAAATTTTTTTAATTTTAAAATTATTCCTAGAATGCTGATAAATTTTTATATATTGTCATATTTTTATATTTGCAGGGGCCCGAACGGAACTATATCCCCCATCTTCGATGAGGCCTAAGGTGTGCATTATGTACTCTATAAATATGATACCACTGATTTGTTCAATCAAATTAATGATGCGTAAAATATCCATATTCCAATAATCTTATACAAAAAATCAATATATTCTTTACAGTTCTTAGATAGATCATATAAACCGTTTATTTTGAAAGTAGGCTTAGTCTATTCTACTCACATTGAGATATGTAAGATTTTGTCTTTGAATGCGATCAAAAATAAACGTACTCTGAAAACTTATGTATCCAGAATTACTGTATCTACTTGTGTATAAGTAATCTGAAATGCTTTATTGATAAATAACTGGAATTCAACCATTTAATCACAACCAGCTTGAAATAATTGACAAATGGACTTGAGTTTCTTTCAAAATAAAACGGCTTATATGTTTTATTTTTCATAACTGTATATACCATTTAAAAGTTTTAAATAATATTTTTACAAATTTATTAATTAATTTTACTTTTTTTGAGACTGATGGTCATTTTCGACATCAGAGAATCTTATGATAAAGTCAAAAAGGATTCGCTTTTCGAAACAGATTTTGAATTATTTTTAAATCTTTCCCAAATGATTATACTTCTTCATATGCTTATATTTTCTAAAAAGTAAATTGATATTAATTTTGAAAATGTATAATGATCTTCATGTAATTTTAGTAAAGTATTTTAAAAAATTTTAATTGAAGGTACTCAATAAAGCATTGGGTATATTTTTCAAAAGTATTCAGAGAAAGCGTATCTGCTTTTGAACGTTCTGCTAATTTTCTGTATTCTAGGTGTATGTCTAGAATTGATAAATAATTTATCCACGTTATCAGTTTTTTCTGTTTCTTTTGTGACTTGTTCTTGTAAAAATAATGATTAAATATTGACGGATATAATACATTGTAAAAAAAACTATTTCCTATTTAAGCAGCACCCTTTCTCGTGGTTATTCATGGAAATCGAACTATACGTTATAATCTTATCAAGTCCATTCTTAAATAATATCGCTCCAATGGTTTCGAAAATGGCATCTTTTCCCAGAATAAATTTCTTCTTGAAGTCTGGGAATTCTAAATTTTACGATGTCTGTAATATATCTGAAACCATTATTTTATTTTGAGTATGTTTTTTAAGTCGGAAAATACTATATTTATTTGTGGGCACATGTGATACAACATTTTTTATTTTTGGGTATGTTTTTTTATGATAATTTATTTATTTATTTTTACTATATTAAGTTTAATATATTATTTCATAGTTAATTTAACGATTCAAATAGCCTGGTGATGCAAGAACGGGCGCAGCGGTTTTGTGGCGGCGGGGAGCGACCGTCAGGTCGGGGGAACAAATAAAAATTTTGAATCTCACGTGTGTCAACCGGATTCACGCAAACCAGGAGCAGGAAAATGTCTCGCAATATTGATCCCGAAAATTCTTTTCCTCTGTAGTGAACAGGATTCTCTATCGACAGAGTCAGTTGGCTGTCATTGTTGTGGAACACAAACAACTGCTGACAATGTGCCACGTTGAGAAAATATCTCAATTTTTTATGTATTGATCATTTTTAAAAACAGATTTTAACTCATTGATTTTTACTTTCAAAGAATGTTGGATTCTATTCTCAATCCACGACAATCGATAGTCGCCATCCATCCAAAATTTAATGAAATCAAATTGCTGTGATTCGCTCTTAATATCAAATATTCGATTTGTTTCTCTCAAAATTCGACGAAAAACACCCAAGCATATTTTTTTTATTTTATCCATTTTAACAAAAAAAATTTCAACAAAGTCACGTAGGCAAAAATTCAATTTTAAATAATAAACTTATGGCGACATCAATCAGAAGTCATCGGATTTTGAGGCTTCCAATCAGCACCGTATTTCCAAAAGCGCCTCAACGATCCACGGAACTATCCCCGCACTCACGCAATCGATTTCGAGAAGGAACGTTTGTTTGAATTGACGTACGAAAAGTTTCTTAAGGTTTAAACTTAATTTTCAAACGGAAAGTTTTTAAAATTTTCATTAGTTTCATAGGTTGATAATAAAGTGTCTGTACTTTGACAATTTTTAGGATTGATTGTGGAATAATCCTTTGGCTCTATTTGGAGTGATATTTCCGATGAAGACTGATTGTTTAGAGTCATACAAGAATTATGCTTTGCATTTTGAATGGATTTAATTATTTTTGTGTTACTCTTCAGACTTTCGGCTATACGAACATCTTTTGTTTGAAATATAAAACTACCATTTCAAAGAACTATTATCAACCACTGACGTCTTATAAAATTTGCGAAAAAAATATACGGACATTCCGGTTCAATTCCTGACGATAATACGAAATACGAGACATTTATATCGATATCAATTTATTGCATTTTTACTTGCTGACAAGTTTTATTTTTGGAACGTGATTAAAGTAAAATCATTGTATTTGTTAAATTTTCACATACCCTGATTTTTTTTCTGTGATTGCTATTATTATTATACCTACGTTATACTCTTTCCGTAATTTTTTATAATAATAATATTACATAGCATATTAAGCACTATATTTTGATTTCATTTGCTAACTATATATCTAAAAGGGTAAATTATCAGTTCCGTTAATATATCAATTACATTTCATCTGTTCTGCTCGTTCATCCTTTTATATAGTGTCTTTAATGTTTTCTTCCTCTACGTAAAGATATATTTCTACGTAAAGACATAATATATCTCGTTCAATGAAAACTTCATTTTGTTCAATATCATATCTTTCTTGGATAGTTCTGAATAAATCTTCTGTAATAGTTACAAGTTCCCAGGAAACTTCTTAGATTATTTTTCACATTTTAGCTCTTCGAATGACTTTATGGCTCGAGTAAAACATTTTTATATTCATTCACGCAAGCATGTCTTTAACTTTGACTCGACTGTTGTCCAACAATAGATATGACTTTTCTAGTGAGCTCCAAAATGGCATTTTATCATTTTCGTGTCTTTTACAGTTACTTCATCCTGCTTGCCAATAGCTTTCAATGATATGAACTTACTAAACTGACTTATGATTGCCAAAATATACTTTTTCTTTCTCAAAACTCTTTTAATGGTTCCTAAATTTCTATGTAAAACCTCTCAGAAAGTTCATTTGTGACCAGTTTCAGTCGTTCTTCCTTCCTAACTATGAGTTATTAGGAATTATAAATTTGCCAAATAATTTATAGTTTTGTTTAATTTAAAATTACAAAAATAAATAAATACATAAAAATACAAAAAGTTTCTAAAACTTAAAAAAATTATTAAATGATTTTTTAAAAAAAAAGTTTAATAATAATGTAAAACCAAAAATTGTTTAGATTAATTAAAATCGAAATATTTTAGTAGAAAAATGAATAATAAAAGCTTTAAAAGGAGAATTTTAAAAATAAATAATAAACGGGGTAAAATTTATAATATTTTTGCGAAATTAAAATTTAATAATTTTATTAATTTATAAATAAAATAAATTTTATAATTATAATTTGAATTTTATTAATTATATTTAAAGAAAATTTAATAAATAGATTTTGGCGAAATGAGAAATTTGTTTAAATATGTGTATATTTTTTTCATTAACCACTTAATGCTCGGATTATTTTTACAAAAATAGTAATAAGTTTAAAAATAAAGTTAATTAAATAATATTTAATGATGTCCTTACAGTAAAGCAAACCAAGATTAAAAAAGAGAAATCGAAATTAAACCTTTATGGATTGTTTTTATGTAAACAATTCGAAACTCAGGAGCAACGTTCTTGTTAAGGTTATTCGATAAGTACAAAGTGCACAAGTGCCAGTCCTTCAAAAGTATAAGTGGTTAATACATTTTTGTGGTAAAGATGACTTCGGATTTTTAAATGTCAAATTGCCACAATAGCATAAATGCGACTTATAGTAAAGATTGTTAATGATAACTTTTTTGGCATGCTTCTTGAAACAAGCTCATGAAGAAACATAAATAATCAAAATGAATAAAATTTATTATGAATAAACTTGAATAAGATTAACAAGTTATCAAATAAAAATGTATTGAGCGAATTTAATCCATGTTCTGCAAAAAAACTACAGCACCGTTAGCGATATGTTCTGATCACGTTTTATAATCTAAATGCAATGTTTGTAACGTCATATACATAAAGGATTTAATGTTTTCCTATAAAAGAATCCAGAAATACTGGTGTAGTAAAGGTTTTTGTAATATTCATAGGTCTAAAACAATTAAAAACAATCTAAACCAATTAAAGTTCAATGAACTCTTTTAACATCTAACATGGATAAATAAAAATATAAGAAATACATTTTAAAATAATGAACTATATAATAAAATAATATACAAACAAGCAAATATATACAGACAGAAAAAATAATTGCTTTGGATATCAACAAGTTCTGCGCGACTTTATTGCAGCCTCGCATGATTGTTATGACAATTGTTGATCGTGCTCAAGAGAGATTCTTGGGATAGCAATTCGTTGTTAAATGCTGTGAAATTTTTTTTGTTGATATTGAAGATGGACGATGAAGACAATTGAAAATGGGTTTCGAGAAATTCAGATCAGAAATTGCTGTTGTTGAATTGTTTATATCACAAGAAATATATTAAAATCCACTGTTGATAGTTTTATAATTACAATGTAAAGAGAATTGCAGTAATTACTACAACAGTTAATTACCATATATAAATCCCAATTTATCCATCAATTATTGTTATTGGTTTTTAAAATATATATATTTACATTTTTTTAATTTTAATATATATATATAAAGGTTGGTTACTACAATAGTTATTAAATAACTATAAGGGAAATACGAAAAGGTATTTCAATTATTTTATTAAAGATGTACTTATGATTTATGGATTAAATGATCATTTACTGCACGATATACGTAACTTTCGTCTGGTGGTTTAGCCATCATAAGTAGTAAACATTAATACAAATTTCTTTCGCTCAATATTTTTAAAAAAACTAATTTTTTGATTTTAAGTAAATTTTGAAACAAAATATTTCTTAATTTACTTGATATAAACAAAATTTAATAATTAAAAGTTAATTTATTTTAATTGTTAAGAGGCTGATCAAAAGAATGCCATATGTACTAAAAGCATTTGATATAATTTATTCTTAAGGTATATAAATGGTAGAACTATAAATCTGTAACAACATGTTATTAAACAAATTCAAAAATCTTAACTTAATGGCCAAACAATGCCAAACGACAGTAAAAATTAATCCTTAATATTAGGAAATCGAAATAAAATTCGTAATCTGTAATTAGATAATATAAAACTTGATTCCCGCGGATTAAATTTTTTGTTTAAGAAAAATATTAAAAAATATTATAATTATTTTTAAATTATAATAAAAGTTTTACTGGAAATAAATATAATAAATAATAATTAATATTCTGATAATAATATAAATAATAAATAATTAATATAATAATTATAATAAATATAATAAATAATTATTGTTCTATACTTTCATATTTATTTTTTTTATTTTAACAGTTTTTTTCTATTTTTATTGCTTTACGTTCTTGTTTATTTTGTTTAAGTTATGTTATTTAAATTATTATATTAATTTTATCGAAAAAATAAAAATGCATTTTTATTTTAATAACAGAAATAATTTAAAGAAAACATTCAAACTAATTTATAATATTATAATTATTTTCAAAACATGAAAATATTTTTTAAAATATTTAAAATATTTCTTTCAAACCCAAAATTATTGTCAAATAATTTATTAAAAAAATCATTTGTTTTTTTATCAGAAATATGACATGAAGCAATACCTTATCTCGACATTTCCTGATTTAAAGAAAATTTTTTAAATTAATAGTTTTTAAACAATTTATTTGAAATGATCTATTTTTAATATTTTTATGTTTCAATTTCTGTTCATCTAATCCTTTTTAGGGAATCCTTGGCTCAGGTTTTGCTCTTAAGGTTCAGCAGAAGCAACGTCAAAAACATTTTAATAGGCAAATACCTGCCGCAGCAAATTTGATTCAGGTTTAAGAAACTATTTCGAAAATAGTATTAATATTTATTAAAATAGTGTCTTTGGCGTCTACATGCTTCGTCAGTAAAATTTAATTCAGTTGCTACTTGGCAAATATACACTCAGCCTGTGGAATCTGGAATACCCAGATATCCAAATCGTCAGTGTCATTCATTTCCTCACGCTCATAATAACAGCCGTACATCGAACAATTTCTGCACCGTACCTAATAGTCCCCAAACATCCCCCAAAACTTCAAGACGCTCAATGAATTCTTACCGATACACAGAATGTGGAATTTTAGGTTTACTATATTTATTATTTTTGAATTTTATCTGGCGTTAATTTCTTTCGTGAATACTTAACTTTTATTTTTTTATTTGATTTATTTTTTTTAATAATTATTGCTTATGCCTTAATATTTAAAATAATTATTATTATTATTACAATCATAATTATTATTACGTGATAGGATATTAAATTTCTTTCTATATTTTACTGATTGCTGTGTTTTTAATTTTTATTGTCAGCTTTTAAAAAAAATAACTAATACTCTCTGAAGAAAATTTTTGGATGATTGACCGAATCTGAGATAGAAATGAAGTTAGTTAAATTAATTAATTTTTACATTTTACTAAATTTTTAACTACAGTAGGTATTGCCTATATGCAATTCGTCTATATGTTATTTATTGCATATATGCAACTTTTCCTGAAGCATATCGACGAATTGCATATAAGCAATACATACTGTAAAGATTTACCTATGTGCAAGTTCGTCTATATCCAAGTTTTTTTGCGGCACCAATCGACTTGCATATAGACAATATCTACTGTATAATTGAAATAAGTAATTTAACAATAAATAAGCAAACTTAATATTTAATGTGTAAATTAAAAATCCGTTTTCACGATAATCTTTGATAAAATCTGTGTTGCTTATCGAAGAAATCATTACAATTTTGTAAATAATATTAACTATTACTTGTTGAAAAATGTTACTTATTTTGAAATGTTTAAAAAAAGTATTCGTTTTAACGACAATTTTTAAAGTGGAAACTCCACACAAATTTTTAAAATATAAAAATCAATTGGGTACGACTGTTATACTGCCCCCCACATATTATGTAATCTGTGAAGATTTATATATTCTTTAAGATTAATTATTTATTTAATTACTTTATTTAATAAATTAATAATAATTAATTTAATTTATTTTAATTAATTAAATTCATTGAATAAATAAATTAAATAAATTTTAATTAATTTAATTTATTTTAATTATTTATTTTTTTTATTAATTTAATTTAATAATTAATTTAATTTATTTTAATTAATTAATTTAATTCATTGAATAAATAAATTAAATAAGCTATTAAATTTATTATTTATTTTATTAAATAAATTATTTAACAAATAAATTATTAAATTTTATTTCATTTTTTATCAATTAATTAACATCCATTCCACCAGTTATTCCTCTAATTCGAAACGAAATTATATAATCTATACAGATTATATAATATATGGGGGGCAGTATAACATTCGTTCCATCAATTGTTTATCTTGTTAACTATTATAAAAGGCAATGAAATATAACGATCAAAGAAAAATAAAATATCTTTCGCCAAATTACTCGATTTTATAATTATCCACACTTTTCCGTTTATTAAAACAACTGTTTTTATTGTCAGTCATTTTCCTCATCACATTAACTAAATATACCTGAAATCGTTCAAATGCGAGCCAGGTAGTGCAGAAACCAATTCCGGGAAAGTTGTGGAAAGTAATATCTATAATAATATAATAAAAAATAAGAAATTTTAAAATTCTGAGAAATTATATTAATATTTATTGGGAGAGCGATTTGTGAAACATTGTATTTAAGATACTTAGATCCTAAATTTTATGTACAAACTACTTTCTCAATAACATCATTGAGTGTATTTAGATGTATTAGATGAAAGGTTATACCATCAAATTAATAATCAGGAAAAATATTTTTTTTAAAAAAATAGTATTTTTGTATTTAAAAGAATTTTTAATTTGTAAATAATAAGCAATGTAATTCATTTGATTAATATATTTTATTCAATAATTTATCAAAAGAAATCTATTGTCCGCTTATAATGTTTTTTAAAAGACAAAAAAAGTTTAAATTAAATAACAAAGAATCTTCATAAATAAACATGTACTCAAAAAGTGTAAGATATAACACGATTTTTATTTTATTAATTTTGTTTTATTTCCGTTCAGCTCATAAATAATACGAGAACAGATTTTCAATCATAATTATAAAATATTAAAAATTGGACGAAAACAAGGAAAAACAGCTCGAAACCTCAACTAAGTTGTCATATTTGACAGAGAGAATAAATGTAAGAAATAGAAAAACAAACTTCGATTAATTGAGATTTTCGATAAATAATTATGGTACTATTCCATTATATCTGAGATTGTCTAACTAAAAAAATAATTTAATAATCCTTTTTTTTGGTAGAATTTTCAGAAAAATACAAACTTTTATGCAATGTAATCTGATAATATATATGATTTTATTTTAATTAATAATTATAAAAATATTAAATCATATATAAATTTATATATATATATATATATATATATATATATATTAAAGTTTGTATGAATAAGTTAATAAATGATCTTAAAATATAAAAACAGACAGAAAGTTAAAAACAATGGAATAGATTACTTAAAATATGCATTTATTCACACATTTTGATGATTGCGTCTAACTTCATTGCACATGCGTAATTTAAGAATCGAATTTATGGTACGTTGAACTTTATATAGATTCGTAAATCGGTTCCTTTTACAGTTTTGGAATATAATGGAATGGTAAGTGTATCTTGAGATAGTCTATAAAGTACTTCTAGACTTGATTATATACTAAATTTACAATATTGGCTATGGTATTAGAAATTTTCAAATTTTTCACTAAAAATATCAACAAATTATAATTTTTCGGATACACAAACGAATGCATTTGTTTCAGAGACACATTAGGTTTGACAGTGTTATGATACTATAAGAGCATAATAACTAATAATATAGTATTGCCTCTATTTTTAAGAACTTTTTTAATTTTTCTAACTAAAGAAATTAGTTTTTGAAACAGCTCCAGGAACACTTCAAGGCAACATTTGCTATCAATCTCTTCCCGAAGGGGTGGAAGACATGTGATATCGAATGTGATTAGCTTATTTATCATAATCCTCATAGATTTTCTATGGAATCAAGAAATCGTGAATAAGGGGACCAATAAATCACTGTGATTCGATTCGTTTGTAACCATTAAGTGACCGCTTTAACCTTATGGCATCGTGCTGAATCATGCTGGAAAACATTACACAGAAGGTTTACCTTCAGGGGATTAATTTATCTTTTAGAACAGTCTAACAAAGTTTGATATTCATCATTTGATCTTGGGGCAAATAATGAAGGCCCCCGCGGTCATAAAAGGCAAAGCACCCCTATACCATAACTTTGGATGAGTATTTCACAGTGGAAGATACAAAGTATGAATCAAAAGGATTTGATATAGAACAACACAAAAAAATCAACCATTTTTGTTATACTAGCAGAATGTACTTTCATCTTAAAATAACACAAACTTCCAATTGTCAATGGTCAAATTTTGGCACTTTTGACAAAAAGCTAAGCATCGTAACCTACGGTTTTTGGGAAATAGCACGTAAATAGCTGCAAATCAACTTGTAACTCATCGTTTAGTAGTGCGATTCGATACATATTTAAATGATGGAAGCTGTGCTTTAACTTTGGAAGACGTAGCAAAAAAAACTTTGTTGATAAGCGGCTTTAGCATGTTTCCGTCCTCGTTAGTTGTCTTTCAGGAAATCCCTTTTCGTCCTTTTGGTTAAACTCCATCAATAATTTTGTTCACAGTTGTACATGATATATACAACCCTCTAGCAATAACATTCTAATGGAAATCTAATTCATCGAGTAAAATGAAGGAAATTTACTGATCAACGGTGATTTTCTTATTACGACCTATTTGTTATGTTCAACTAAAAAGAGATTACAAATAATAAAGGAATAATCAAATCATCAAAACATATAGCCGAACTTAATGGAATTAATCAAATGATAACAAATAATTAATTGGAAGAATTAAATTCCTTTATAATGTCTAATATGATATAAACAATGCAATTATACTAAATTGACAATAATCTAATTACTGGAATTTGTAAATAGATATCGATAATATTAGTGTACTAATCTCAAGGCAATGAAAACGTGTTGATTGGATACAAAAGTTTGATAGCTGGTAAGCTTTTTATTTCTGGTCCTGTGGATTTGTTTGGAACTATCTGATGATTTTCTATATAATATTTGTTTGATGTAATTATGGAAATAATTAATTCTTTCCTAAATATTTCACGGTTCAATGATAAATATAGCAAATTATCTTTCTGATATTTTGTTTGAAACTGTCTGAACGATATCAAGCATAATTATTTGCCAAATTCTCGAAAGAAACTATGAATAGCTAACAATGATAAAGTAAAAAGACCGATAGTTATTTATATATCAAATTTCTTTTCCAATATTTTAAGAATTATTTCACATTTCCCATTATTAATAATTTTTACAATGTATTCTCACATTTCTGAGAAGAGTTATCTTCTCTCTGAAATGATTGTTTCCTGCAGTCTACAAATTGATAATGCATTCAATAAACAAAGCATGTTCGATGAACAAGCCTGACTTATCCAGCTACAAGAAGTAGGAAGCTACTGCACGTCTTTCTAATCGACAGAAACAATCAATAGAGGAACTGACATAAAAAAGCTATTTATTCTCATTTAGTAGACCATATGAAGCAAAAATTTGGACTATCTGGACAGGAAACCGTGTCT
The DNA here is from genome assembly GCA_001938485.1 of Girardia tigrina. Lineage (NCBI taxonomy): Eukaryota > Metazoa > Platyhelminthes > Tricladida > Dugesiidae > Girardia > Girardia tigrina. Next base: position 28,154 of record MQRK01245974.1, read on the forward strand.
CCTTGTTATTTTGGAAAGAGAAGAACTGGCTGTTATGATTTCATTTAATTTTTTAAGAAGTCACTGGAATCTCGACACAATACGTTTTTATTATCTTTCTCTTGGCACTCCAATTTGTATAAGATCTCAACATGTAACGGTTTAGTGTCATTTTCACACGACGCCACTTCGTCACAGTGAACTTCTACATTTTTTAATGTATCATCTTTATTTTTATTTTCTAAATACGATGATAAATCGCTAATAATAATAAATGAATTTCTCCAATATCTTCACTATAGATATACAACGGTTTGCTGAGTGGATTTAACCGATCAATCAAATTCTTAATCAAGTCGTATTCTTTAGGTTTCAGAGATGAAATAGCCGTCAAGTTTATATTTAACTGAATCTTTTTTTGTAATTAAAGAAATAAAGCGAGAAAAATTTTTTTTTATTTTTTCAAGACTAAATTTAAATTATGACAAAAATTTACATTTTTAAATTTAACACACAAAACAAACACACATTCACCAATCATTTACATTTCATTAAACAAAACACACATAAGCATGCACACGACATTCCTGCACACACACTCAATCATATTGGCAGAGAGAAAGACTAGCCATACACACACACATGCAATAAAATTACATAATCACATAACAACTTACCCAATTGGTCGGTTCAAATTGAATTGAAATCACGACTTATTTTAACAATGACATAGACAAAAGGAGGCTCACAATTCATTCAAATTAACTATATTTCCAAATTCGATTTCTTTGTATGGAATATAATTCAAATGATTCCACAAAATTCCACAAAAAACATTATTTTGTCGATTCGATCTCTTAATTTACTTTAAATTAGTTTTTATTTAATTATTTAATTACTTTATTTATTTAATTAAAGGATTTTTTAAATTATTTTATTTATTAATTTAATTATTTATTTTTTTATGAATTCCTGAAACTGGCAAAAAATATTCGGTCAAATTGGCAATTCTCCGCTCCACTATCATTTAGCCCAATTGCGGAGTGTAGATTTAAACTTAGCCCTATCGGATTTCTACTTGTTTAATTATCTTAACCTAATCCAGGGATTTCAAAACTTTTTCTCAAAAGAAGATTTTGGAAAAATACAGTGACGCTATTTTTGACAGTAAAGTCTCCCGAATTTTTCAAAATCACCTTCGAAAATATAGTCACACGTTGGAAATGTGTTGATAAAAATGGAAATTATTTTTAGAAATAATCTCTACAAATAGAAATAACATTTAACTTTATTTATTTCTGTCTATAAGTCTCAATATCTATTTAGCGCACGAAACATATTTGAATTCAATCTATATAATTAGATATGGCAATTCCGGGATTAGGAAAACAACGTATCCCGGGATTTGTTTCAAACATTTCCCGGGATATTGAGATTGTAATATACTTACTTAATTTATTTTTGTAAGTTGTAATTATTGTTTGGAATCATTAAAATATGAAAAAATGATATTTATTTAAAAGATAGTCTCTATGAAATCACAGAAAAAAACAAAAATCATTTTGCCTATAAATAAAAATCCGAATTTAAAAATAACTTTTAAAAATTATGTCACGAAAATAACATTTTTTTAAATTGAACTTTGAATCTTAACGTACATTATTTGGAAAACTATTGAACTTTTGGTTTGATCCAAATTTTCGGGTCAGCAGAAAGGTATGTTTCCCTTCTAAATGAAAGACTGTGTATTTTAAAAATAAAACTTGAAGACGATATAGTTTGATGGTGCTAGTGTAATGCAGAAATTTACAAAAATTCTAGAAATCGATCAACAATTATGCTATGCTTACGCTTTACAATTGGCTGTTATATCGATTCTTTATATTAGGTGTACAAGTATGAAATGCGGATTAAATTTTGAAAAGAAATACGTTAAAAACAAAAGATCGATAAAAAAAGCTTTATTCAAAATATGCTCCATTACTAATGATACATTTGTCC
>MQRK01245980.1:23812-37258 GCA_001938485.1 Girardia tigrina
ATGTCAAGAAAACAAAAATATTAAATATTTATTTATAAATAAAAATATTTTTAAGCAATTTTAAATATTGATTTTGAAATTAAAGTTTAAATAATTTTTTGAAATAAATTTTCGAAATAAATTTTCAGGATTTTAAAAATTAAATCGAAAAGAATTTAATGGATTAATTTGGGTCGAGATAATTAAATTAAATTAACAGGAAAATTTGTTTTAGAAATGTGAATTGTTATAGTAATAAATTTAGGTGTTTAAAAAAAATGAATTCTGATATAGACGTTGCAACCACTTCTCACAAGATTTATTCACGAATGATTTTAATTAAATGACGAAATAATGACATTTTTTTCGAATAACATTGCATATTTTTTGGTCCCTAGAAGTCCGTGTTAATGAATTTGTAAATTTTATGTAAAAAACCGATTCGATACGAAACCAAAGCATAAGTAAATTTTATTTATTTTGTTCCATGATTCTTAGTCCTACCTTTGCCACAACTTTTTATATCACTATATTATTGTGCGAAATAATAAAATTTTATTTCGTACAAAAACATGTTTAATATAATTTGACTAAAAAAAGTTTAAAATTCTATTATATCATTAAAAAATCAAATTAAAAAATTATCACTGTATTAAAATTATTTTTAAATTGTCAAAACCATATGTAAAATTGTCTAAGCAATTTGAAACATTATCAAAACAATTTAAAACATTATCAAAATAATTTAAAACATTGTCAAAACAATTTGAAACATTGTCATAACCTATGGAAAAATGTCAAAACCATTTCCAACAATGTCAAAACTATGTGGAAATTGTGAAAAATGAATGGAACACCGTGTAATTTAATTTAAGTATATTGACGTCATTAGAAAGTTGTAAAAGAAAATAACAGTTAGGTTCTTCTATATTTAATAATTAATTCATCTAACTGCTGCTAATTTCACACAAATTTTATTCTGATTGTAGGATAATGATGAATACACCTGTCAAGCAATGTTGGCAACCAGTTATATTGACAATACGAATTTTCCGAAAGAAGTAGTTTCACGGAAAATAAATATTACAGTTTCAGTCCGACCATATTTTACACAAATTGAACAAATGTATACTGTTGTTAATCCAGGTTCTCTTTTGATTTATAATAATAATAGAATAATAAAGATATTTTAGTATTAAAAAAATTATAACAAATAATGTAAATTATTTTAATCCTAAACATAAACATATTTAAGTGTTGTAGATAAAAGTTCTTTGACTCTTGCGGAAATAAAATTTTTAAATCGACAAAAATTTTAGTGTATAACGAATAATATGGCATTCAATAATACTTTCAATGATTTATTAAAAAATTCTTACAATTACCCAATGAAAAAATTGATGAGGTTCTTTAATAAAGTTCTTTAATAAATAGAGATGGAACTCCAGTCAATTGTCCACTAATTAGAATCCAAATCCGTAACATCTCCAGATAAACTGCACAATAGAGTGTACTTGCCTGTAATTGTTCCAGTAGTTATTCCAGTATATTGAAAATATAATTCCATCTCATTGAGACTAATTGAATAACTTGAACTATCTGGATGTTAAAGTCTTTCTGAAGTTCATATAGGTGACTGAATGCTAATGTGAAATGGAAATGTTGAATAGTGTAGTCAAACCATGTAGCATGTTCGAAAGGAACATCACGGAATGTTATGACTATATGGGGAACATTGTAAGGAAATAATGTATGACAGCAATGACTATCACGAAGTGAAATGTACTTGTCAGCCAACGAACTGTCAAACTCATATGAATTGGTTGTATTATTTGATGTCCAGTGATCTACCGTAAAGGAGATTCCTTTGATATCATATATTTTTAAAAATCTTTATCTTCACTTACTCAAGCAAATCAAGTAGTACACATCTCACAGTATATTTTCTTGGTGGGATTTAGTACTTGGAATCCAAAAATTGGACAAAGAGCTGGATATTTACGACAATCATTCGACCATACAACATCTAGTGCACGTGTCTTGATTTTTACTTTCTTATCTTCCTCGTGTTGCATTACACATTGAGTACACGTATCACAATTCATCCTTGACAGCATATCAGCATTCGTATGCAAACATCCTTTTCGAAATTCTAACTTCATATCCAGGTTGCTCAGATAGTTAATCCACATTTGAAACTGCGATGTCATTGGCTTGTTAGTGTTCAGCCTAAACGTGATTGCTTTATGGTCGGTACGCAAAGTAAACCGTTTACTATACAGAAAATGTCTAAAATGGTTAAAAAAATAATACATGTCAAGCAATTCTTTTCTTGTAACACAATAGCCCTTCTCGTGGCTATTCATTACTTGCGACCCATAAGCTACAACTCTTTCCTTTCCTTGATCGTCCCTCTGTGCAACACGGTTCCAATGGTTTCGAAACTAGCATCCGTATCTAGAATAAAATTTCATTTTAATGTCTGGAAAACACAAAATGTCTGGAAAACACAATCTCTTCGAATCCTAAATCTAGATCGCTTGTCCAATTCAGTTTTTTATTGTTATTCGATCCGCATAATTGTTCTAATACTCTAGCTTTCGTTGCATACTCTCATAAATCGTCGATAATAGTTACAAATGCACAAAAAACTGTGTAAGTTTTAACACACTTTGGCTTCCCAAACGTTCTTATTGCTTCAATCTTGGACCGGTCCGTTTTAACAACGTCTTCGTTAACAATACTGAGCGAAAAATTTTTAAAAACATTTGTATTATTTAAGAAATAAAAGAAAATAAACATTATTTTGAGTAATGAATTATCTTCATCATCAATACAATGAATTAACATTTGAGCTTTTAGCTCTTCTTCCTCGAGTCTATTTGAACGCATTTTTACCAGCTGGTCTACTTTTTTGAAAAAAGTCTGTGCATTATCAGTACCTTTGCGATAGCTCAACAGTTTTCCCCAATCCGTCGCGGCTGCTCTCTCTCAAACACTAGTTTTAACCGATCTACAAAATTATCAGCTTTATCAGCTGTGTTCTCATATGCTTCCAAGAGATCCTCGTATATCATGGAGTAAATACATGTCATTGCCATTTCTTTTGATTAATTTCCGCTGCTTCAAAATATCTTCTGCAACGAGAAATAAATTTCTCTAGGTCTTCTCCGATCTGGAACATGTCGAGAATCAGTCGGTTGGTGATTGCATCCGCTAGCGCTACCTCCATGTTAGGTTTGGAATTAACTTCCATTTTAAATGAGAAAGAAATTAAGACTTGCAAAATTTATTCGAAAACTACAAAAGGTTAAATTTGTTATTTAAAAAAATTTTCTTTTCTTATTTTCTTTTTTAATTTAATTTTCCAATATTTTTTTTAATTTCGATTAAATTTCGAAATTTTTAATAAACCAAATTTCCTATTTCTGAAAATTAAAAAATTAACAACAATACTCTCTTACAACATTGTTCCAGCCAGTATAATTAATTAGCGTTAATAATTTTCTGTTTTTGAGCAAGACTTAGAAAAATAATAATAACTATTTAGATATCATTTTTTTGAAAATTAGAAATGGTTATGTGTAGGATATTAATAAATATATACTAAATATTATATCTGCAGGAGCAAAGGCCTATATTCGTTGCCGAGTGAGGACAACAGAGCCTGTTAAACTCGTCTGGCAAAAATATTTAGGCCCTGCTTACGAAATGGGGATTCAAAAAGATGATCCAAGAATTACTGTTTCTGTGCAAAAGGAACAATTTTCTGAATTGTTCCAAGTTTTAAAATTAGAAATTGAGAATGTAAAGTTAGAGTTTTCAATGAAAGTATGAAGAAATTTTATCAAATTGAAATAGATTCACTGATAGCTGGAATTATACATGTATTGTCACTAGTCCTGGTTCAAATTATTCTTTAAATGGCACAATAACTGTTAGACAAAAGCCAATATTATCAAGTAATACATTAACAGAGGAATTTGGTTGGTTTTACAATGCTACAAATCTGACTTGCTTGTCATACGGACTTCCACATCCTACAAGATGGTAAGCAGAACTTTGAAATTTTGACATATTCGATAGTGTATCATTTATATGTATTAACAAAATTAATAATTACTTTTTACTCGGTGATTATTTTTTCTACTTCTCTTTTGTTCTTTTATTAATTCGTTTAGTTTTATAAGTTCTCAAAATGAAAATTATTCGTAAAATGTTGACGCGTTCTACATCTAATACTTTATATTGCGTCATTTCGAAAGACATTTAGATTTTTTAGAACATTTGCAATCTAACTTGATAAACAGATTTTATTAGGTTGTCGTAAAAGTTCCCGGTCAATAATGAAAATACAATTTTTTTTCAAATTTCTTTTTGGTATTATTTATTTGATATTGATATATATCAATTTATTTATAACATTATATGGACTTCGAGATTACAAAGCTTGAAATCCATGTGTTGCTGCGTCACTATTGAAAGAAAGGCTTGACAACACGAGGTGTTGCCAAGACAATTTGCAAAGTTGAAGGTACACAAACGGTTGAAAAAGTACGGCAATTGATTGGTTGAAGAGTTTCAATAAAGGCAACTTTGACTTGAATGACAGTCCTCGTTTTGGATGACCAACAAAATTGGATAACGATGATGAAGACGACATTTTATAAAATGAGAAAAAAACACGCTTGACTTGAAAACTTTTTATTTTTAAAAAAAGTTAATATTTAAACAATTGACTTCTAGCATTCTATTCTTTTCAATCTTTCTTCTTAATATCTTCTGTATTCTTCCAACATTGTCAGAAAGCAAAAACATTCGAACATTGGATCTTGCAAAAATCTATTATTCTCGAAACGCTACCTCACCCTAATCTTTATGAAGATTTACATTATTCTTAATATTTCACAACATATATCAGTTATCTCAAGCAGAGGAATGTTCAAGAATAAACTCGCAATATCTTTTAAGAACACCGATTTGACTTTTCGTATTTTTATTTACACAACAATTTTGATTGTCCTTTAGACAATCTTTGTCAAAGCTTTCGTACGAGTGCATGCTAAACTAAATTGAATAATGAATTAATTCTTCTTATTTTTTTAGCTAAGTGAGAAATAAATAATTTATTAAAATATTTACTCAAAATTTATTGGATAAAAATTAAAATGAATATTAATTATTTAAAAAAATATTAATTTGATTTATTTATTAAAAATTGTAAAAATTACTTAACTTATTTAAAATTTTAAAATTATTTGAAATTAAAAATAAATTTAAACATTACATATCTTTAGATAATAAGAATTAGAATATTAATAATCCATCTGTGTAGGAGAGACACAATTCCAAATCAACATGCAACATTCAAACACAAAACATCAAACATTTAAAATATTCATCACAATATCAAAAGAAACTATGACTTCATTTCTATTATAGCTTAAAGGAAAATTAACAATGAATACAACAAATTCAAAACAGTCACGAAATTCAAATTCCGAAGAAACCAAATGTTTCAATATATGATCTAAAAACTTCGCAACATTAATGAAAGATTTGAATTTATTAGAATCTTCTGAATAAGGAACAGTTAATGTGTAAAATCACTCGATCTAGGAACTAATGAGAGACTTAATTGTGGCTAAGAGATGTAGTAATACTACTACAATTAAGAGGTAGTAGTATTACTGCTGAACATAATAAACACTGTAAAACTTCTGTTGAAATAAATAATTTTAAAGTTTTATACAGCAATTATTTTAAGAAAAGAAGATATGAAGTTGAAAATCGAGGTTATAAGCCAGAATGGGAAGAAAATTATACATTTATCAATAGAAACGGAAAACCACTGTGCCTTATTTGCATTCAATCACTTGCTCAATCTAAAGCTGGATTAAACGCTTAATTATTAATACCCCACACGAGATTTAATAATTTCATTTTTTGATGCATAATATATTTATTTTTTAGTTTATTAATTCCCATATGATTATGACTTTTTTTCAAAACTTCAAATAACATGATATCCTCATTTTTTTCAAGAGCCGCTGTTTGGCCATGTCTGATATATAAGCGTAACAGCTAGGATCAGAAATGTCTGATGACAAATTTTCAGTCGAAATATATTGCATTAATAAAAGTTTTGATTTTGAAATGGTGTTTTTACAATTACACTATTTTTTATTCATTAGTCCAATAAAACAAAAAACATGCTTTTTTAATAAAAATAGTGAAATAACATAAAATCCCAAATTCATATTCACAATAAAAAGAAATTATAAGTACGTCAAAATTTATAAATTAAATATATAATGAGAATAAATAAGTATAATCATACCAAACAAAATTTTGGTGTACAAGCTTTTATAATTTGTCATATGATTGCGGTTCTGTATCTATTTCACCCACTTCCCACATTTTTTTGACTGAATTATCAAAGCCTACTAGGCGAAAACTCGCTTTCTATTTGCATTTAGATGTAGTAAATTTCAAAGCCTACTACTGAGGAAAACATGAGAACGACACTTTAATTACTTTTTACGGCCAAACTAAAGGCGGTAGATGAGCAGTGACAGGAAAAAGTGTATTGTCACCTAGAATACATCAGTCCTGAAAGTTTAATGTCGCTAGGTGAACGGGAAGTTGGTGAATTTTCGATCGCAAGATTTGATGCATCCAGACAGACAAACAAACAAATGAAACGTAATAAAAGCTTGTAAAAATACAGAGTAAATAACAAAATTCAAAACACATCAAAGGGATTTTACATGTAAATTTAATTAACTAATTCAGCAAATTATTAATAATATAAATTACAATTCATATTCGAAGGATTCTTTCCAAAAAAATCGGTGTGAATTGTATTTACTTTGACTTGCTGGTTAAGATAATTGGAAGTTATTACATAATTATCAACTTATAATTTATTTTTTTGTGGTTCTTCAGGTTTTGGTATCGAAATCGTTTTTCAGTTCTCAGCGATGTTAATTCAACATTTCGAATACTTTCTTATGATTATGAAACGAGTAGTCAATCGTGGTTACAAATAATACCTGACTTAGACAATCAATTTTGGATATTTGATAGATATGAATGTCAAGCTCAAAACGAAGTTGGTGAAGATCGTCGATACATTAGGTTAAATAGAGCTCAGGTACCGGCACCTCCTACGGTATATCATTAAATATAAATGAGTCTAGTTATTATTTAACTCATTAATGAAGGTCAAGGTCATCGAGGAAACATCATCTAGTATAAAATTTAAAATTGAACCACCTTCGAGAGACGGTGGAATGAAACTCCTTCATTATGAAATGATTTATCGAGCTTTGCAAGGACCAACCACACTCTATGGACCTGTTATATATCAACCTGATGAAACTATTATTTCGTTGGATGGGTTGGTACATAATGTAAATTACCAAGTGTCTTTCTACTCCTGCAATGCTGTGGGACGCAGCTTCGACAATACTGTTAATGGGAAAACCCTCCCAGCAACAGTACCAACACCTGTACAAGTAATTATATTCGATTTCCGATTGATAAACTATTTTAATTTGGAAACAAAGCAGCTGTTCGATTGGATGATTAATTTTTATTTTAAATTATATTTATTCTATCATTTCTTTTGATATTTTCATTATATTTGAATGAATAGTTAATCCAATAAATTCAATATTAAAAAAACATGCATGACGTGGATTAAATTCCATTAACTTTTCAATAGGGGGTGTTGGGAGCGTTGTTGAGTTCATAAAATTTGTTGAGTTAATAAAATTCATTTCAGCAAATATGTAAACTTGACAGCTATTAAAAGACAGAACGAAGAAACGATTATACAAACCATATTACAAAAGTGGATACTAAAATTCGGAACACCAAAAGAGATACATTTCGATTGTGGTAAAAGTTTTGAATCGAAAAGAGTTAAAGAAATGTTGGTGGCAAGGGGCATTAAACTGATCTTTTCAAGTCCGTACCACCATAATACCAATGGGATAATCGAGATGCAATTCCGAACTATTCGGGAGTTCATCCAAGCAAGCCTTAAAGAGAGAAACTCAATGAGTTGGGCAGACAGAGGTAGAATTAGAAACCGCTCCTGTGACTAGATAACTTATCTTCGTTATTTGACCATATGAACAACGTGGTTGGGGGCATGTTGCATTGCAAATGATATGAAAACATTTGTGTTCACTCTGATTATAAACGTAATTCCAATCATTCTGGACTTCCTTAGGATCTCGTTTTTGCCATATGGACTCCAAAGAAACATTGCTAATTATCTTTTGTGGGAAATTTGGCGTTATTAACGTATATTCCGTCTCTGTTATGTATTCAGCTAATGTCACAAAAAAGTGAACAAAAGTTCTGTCATACGAAATTACAGAGACTACTTGCTTTTTAATTTTGAAATTTTCAGAACTCAAATTTTTTTAAGAAAAAAATATTCTGTAATTCTGTAACAAAAATTTTGAAAATATCTTTCCAAGAAAATTTGAATTTTATTCCTAATTTTAAAAGTTATTAAACACTGTATTTTTTTAATAAACAAAATCTACTAACTTTAATAGAAAAAACACGAAAACTAATTGCACAATTAACGTTAATACTCAAATACGGCGATAAGTCACTATTGTTATCCATTTCATTTCCGACTCGTTTTTTCACCCCATCCGTGATTTCTATCACAATTTTCATTCTCGAAATTTATGAGTATATAATTCTATACCAATATACTCGTTATATTCAATTTTAATCATATCTCAAGTTGGTCACTAGTAACTCTTGCTCATTTTTATTGGTTTAATCAACATTATTAAATTTGGTTCTCTCAATTATTCGACACTATATCTCTATCAAATAGTTATCAACCTTTTGTGTTATGATACTATCGAAACACCCGATTCCAATTGCCTACAAAGATCTAATTTATTCTTAAATTAGCTTTCTCAATTTGTTGGAAAACTTCACCCAATACTTTATAATGTTCCTCTATGGTCTGAGTTGCTATCAATATATCATCCAAATATACTGAGGTTCCTTTCTTAATTGGTTGTAATACTTTTGGCATCAACTCCTGAAACGTCCCTGGCGTTAAAACCAGAGGTAGAATTTGCAATAAACGCTACAAAACAGAAAACGATAGGGTGTAGCCCAGCAGAAGTAGTATTTGAGAGGAAAATAGACAGACAACAATGGTACAGTGACAGTAAAACGGACCGAGAGAACTTAAGACAAAAGATAAAAGAGAAGAACACGCCGGTGGAAACAGAAACGCGAGCAACTTATAAAGTGGGTGATAAGGTTTGGATTATGAAAGAAATAAGAAAGAAAGGCGACGACAGATTTGAAGGACCTTACGAAATCATAGAACAGATTCATGAGAGGAGTTATAGACTCAAAGATGAAAATGATAAACAAATAATAAGGAATGTGAAAAAATTCAAAAATTTCAAAAACGGGGGGAATGTTGAGTTCATAAAATTTTTGAAGTTACAATCTTATCAAATTAATAACTAAACAATTACATTCCGTAAAATATTGTTATAAATATGTTAAAATAAGATTTTCAGAAATTTAATGTAAAAAATTATTTCATGTAAGAAATAAAATAAATTTTACGGTAGGTTTATTAAAAGATTTATTATAAAGTAAAAAAAAGTTATTTTCTAAATTGATGAAAATATTTAATTGAAATAAAATCAAAAGTAATATAAAGTTTAATATTTTATTTGCGAAATGAAAGTAAACTAAAATATTTTGTAACTTTATTTTAATCTAAGTAAATTAAAAATGTCACTATAATTTTATTTTTTGGAAATTTTAATTGGAATCAAAATGTAATTGTAAAACAATTAAATCGATTTAGGAGGAGAGACTCTGAGATTTTGTAGTAGCCACCCCGTTTAATGTTTGAGCAGTCTTATTAGAACTATTATTATTAGAAGATTGTGAAGAAGATTGAGGAGCTGCTGTTAATCCAGCTCATGTAACCCACGGTGTTGCAGTGGTCGAATCAGCAGACCCCGGTCTATTTTGTATAGATGCAACTTGTGCATAATTAGGGTTAGGAAATACGGCTGTAGGAATTTGATGAACGTACTGAGGTTGCGGTAAATACATCGTTGTAGTCGGTTGAGGCAGCATCATAGTTGCAAATTGTTGAGACAACGATGTTAAAGCTGAATAATGTTGCACAGGAACCTGACATAAAGTTGATCCATTTTGCAAAGCATATGGAACTGGTCCATTATATGAAACTGTTCCAGAAATTTCTTATCGAGGATATAAATGTTTCTTTCTTACAGCTTGTTTAACGTTCAATTTTTCTCTTTAAAAATCAAAGTTTCAAATTCATTCTTGGTGAGTTTTTCAGCAATTTCTTGATTTTCAAAGTCACAAATCCATAGCTTCTTTTTGATAATCCCGCACGATCATTTATTATATTAGCGTATTTAATTGGACCATAACTCGAAAAGAAAATTTTTAATTCGTCCTCAGTTGTATTTGATGTGAGTCCGCCCCAAAAAAATTCTGTTTGGGATTAGTGTATGTTGGGAGCGTTGTTGAGTTCATAAAAGTGTTGAAGTTCCAATCTTATCAAATTAATAACTAAACAATTACATTCCGTAAAATATTGTTATAAATATGTTAAAATAAGATTTTCAGAAATTTAATGTAAAAAAATTAATTCATGTAAGAAATAAAATAAATTTTACGGTAGGTTTATTAAAAGATTTATGTAAATATTTATTATAAAGTAAAAAAGTTAATTTCAGATTTGATGAAAATATTTAAGAGAAATAAAATCAAAAGTAATATAAAGTTTAATATTTTATTTGCGAAATGAAAGTAAACTAAAATATTTTTGTAACTTTCTTTTATTTTACACGATTAAATCGAAGTAAATTAAAAATGTCACTATAATTTTATTTTTTGGAAATTTTAATTGGAATATAATTGTAAAACAATTAAATCGATTTAAATGAAACTGCGGTTTTGATTTTATTTTGGAAAACGTAATTATTAATGGAAATATAATTTTATTTTTATGTAAAAAAAGGGTAATTTTTAAAACTATTATGAAAACGAATTGAAAAATGATATTGTTTTAATTTAATTGAGAAACAGGTAAATTTAAAGGTACAATAAAATTGAAATTTAATAAAAGACGAAATAAAATCTTTGTGACAAAATTTTAATTCACTTTATAATTTTTTTATTAAAAAAAAGTATAGAGTTTTGATTCGAAAAATATGCAATAACCATATTTATATTTATATCAATTCTTATTTATAATGGTCTGTGTAAAACGAAAGTGCAAAAGTTCCTCGAAAATATTTGTTTAAAAAAACTCAAATTGTGGTAGAAATAAAGTTTTGTGTTCATGACAACGTCTTTTGATCAAGAACCCAATAGCCTTGATCGTCTTAAACATAGGAGGTAAGATAGTAAAATGAAAATGCCACAGTCTTCGTAACTCTTCATAATTCTGGAATTATGAGTAGAGTACCATGTTAATTCTCTCCTCAAGAGGGTAAAAAAAATCAAATCAAAAATATTGTTTCACTAAATCATCAGTTGATACTAAATGAAATACGGAATAAGCTCTTGGAAAACAACGTCCCGCAATTTTCTTTTTTCCATTTCGAGTATTGACAGATGTTTGGATAAATTATTCATTACAATTAAACTTTCACTCAGAAAACTAGACAGGATCAATTAGTCAGATAAAATTTCCCAAAGAATGGATTATAGTATTTGGTTCAATAATTTTTTTATTAATGAATATTCTGATGCAATATTTATTGATGAATCATCTTTTAATATGCATTTAAGACGATCTTTTGCCAAATCAAAGGTAGGAACAAGGCCAATGTTGCCATACCTACAGTTAGAGGCAAGTCTGTTTCTTTAATTGCTAGTATGTCTATAGATGGGATGTGTTTCTGTAAGACAATTTAAAACTCAACGGTAAATGCAGACATATTTTGCTAGTATTTGGGGTAGCTGTGTCTTTATCTAAGATATACTTTAAATAAGAGAAACGCCTGTTTAATACTGGACAATGCAGGGGTGCATCGACTGAATGATAACAACTGCTTATGGATTACGTTTCAAATTTTTATCACCCTACTCCTCAATACTAAATCCAATAATCTTTAGCAAAATTAAGAATGGTGCAAAATCAGAAATTCGTACAGCATATCGTGTTGTCAAGCCTTTCTTCCAATAGTGACGCAGCAACACACGGATTTCAAGCTTTGTTATCTCGTAGTCCATAAAATGCTATAAATAAATCGATATATATCAATATCAAATAAATAATGCCAAAAATTTTATTTTCATTATTGACCGGGAACTTTTAGAACAACCTAATATTTATTTTGGTTAGGATTGTATTTTTTTATTTGACTCCATATTTAAGATTTTATCTAGTCAAAATTTTTTAGTAATTTATTTTTGTTTGTTTTCCGTCCAAAAATTCTGCCTATTTCATTTCAGATAATATCACAAGAAGAAAGCGTCTATCCTTATAGTTACAATTTGGAATGGAAGGTTCCATTAAACGGGGGTTTTCCTTTACGAGGATATCGAATATTTATTTCCTCAGTTACGGTATCTAAGAATTACAACGGCAATACGTCTCGCAGTTATTTGATTAGACACTCTGAATTTTTAACAGTCAAAAGTCCAACACGAATGTACGAACCAGCTCTGACGAATCCCTATGAATCTGTCTTCATATTGGACGATTTGGACGCCGAAACAATTTATCAAATATCGATTGAGGCTAAAAATATGCTTGGATTTTCGAATAAAACAATGTTCTATTTCTACACTCCTGTGGGAGATGTTCTCGGGAAACCGGCACGCATTAGAGGTTTTCAGATTCGGTTGCAATCGTCGTCATTTTATTTGATAATTTTTGTTTTATTTTATTGTTCGATATTCTTCTTTTGAACTTTTCACATCTTATTTCATTTGAAGTTTGCTCAATTTTTTTATCTTTTGTTTATATCGGCTGTGAACATTTTTATGTGATTTTTTTTATAAATTCAATACAGTTCTACTCACCAATGCTTCTTAAAAATTGTGTTCATCATGAGACAATGTATCCGCCTCTAATCTGATCTTTTGATCTATGAGGGGTTAATTTAAATTTTTATCTCGCCTGAATAATTTATTATTTTTTAATTTAAAGGGTAAAATATTTGTATGATAATATGCTTATTAAATATTTTAAAATTAAAAATGATATAATAAAACAACTATTAAAAAATCAAAAACGTTTTTAAAAATAAAATATTTTTACCACGTTTTTATTAGCTTGTTTTCTTGACTGTTTGTCTGTCTGGAACAAATCTTGCGATTGATTTTTCGACCACTTTCAGTCATCCAATTGAGCTGAATTTTTTTTATACAGGCTTGCTTCCGATGACAATACAATATTATAAAAAA
>MQRK01245983.1:1343-11622 GCA_001938485.1 Girardia tigrina
TCCAAGAACACAGTCAAAAAGGGGGAAAGAGTAATATTGCTGAGCATAAAAAAACGTGTAAATGTAATATGATCATAAATGATTTTAAGATTTTGTGCAAGCATTTTAGAAATTATTGGGGAAGAATGTCATGTGAAGCATTGTTGATAAGATCATGTGATCCTAAAATCAATGTTCAAACAGCACTCTCAACTAATTTGTTAAGAGTTTTCGATTAGACTTACGTAAGCGATTACACAATCATTCATTTCTTATATAAAAGCAATAAAAAAGAACATAATCAGTGATCTGATGATGACGGTTAAACCGTCGAAATATATTATCCTAAAATATATTTTTAAATGGCGTTTATTTGTTTATAATATAAAAAAATTTTATAACATAATAAAGTTTATAATATAATAAATTTGTTTATAATAAGACATTTTGAAAACTTTAAAAATATCAAATCGTTTCAAATTTTAATATTCAAAATTTAAATAAAGTAATTAACTTTTAACTAATTTTTAAATTAATTAAATAAATGTTTTACTTTAAATAAAATCATTTTTAAAATAAAATTAATATGCAGATCAAATTATTACTAAAATTATAAAATTAGAACTTTAAAAATAAAATCTGAAAATAATGAAAATTTGTTAATATAATTGTTTATTAAAAAACATTAACAAAAATTTATAAATTTGGAATGATGTCTAATTCCGAAAGCTTGGTTGAGAGTTGTCCAAAAGACAATTCAAATTGTATTGAAAATAAATGTTCGAAAACCTGTATTGGTGTTCTTAATAAAACAAAAGGACTGGATCTACATCAAAGTTCTGTCAAGCTCATAGCACTGAGAGATTACATTTTTTTCAGAATAGAAAAAAGATGGTGGACAGTGCAATGGAGGAATCTACGAAGCTCTACTTTGAAATGGAAGAAGCAGGTGTTGTATCTCAGCAGAGGGTTTTTTGGTTTCTTTACCAACTTTAAACTCGAGAGGTTCAATCGTCATATCGGGATTCATGGCTCGATCGGCATTAGCTGCCGTGATTGACTTCATGTGTCCGATATCCTTTGTTCGGAACAAAAATTTGATTGGTGAACTGTATTTATCAAGACATTCTTATAGCTATAATTTGAGACATTCATCGGCAAACTTCAAAGAATCCATATCTTTTTTACTTCGGAAGAATTTGATATCTTTTTTATGAACCCATGATCTGCTAAGGTCTTCATCGAGAAATGGGACGTGATGATAACAAACATCTTCAGATTTTTTATGACAGGAATAAAATTCCTTAGTATTTGGATCTTTATCAATAATAGCTGACCACTAACAAAATCTCGACGCACGTGCCCATACGATTGATCCCAGTTTGTAACTCACGAACTCCTCTTTGATATTCTCCTGTGCTATTTTACAAATAAATTTATCATTTTTTTGCAATATCACAAGTTAAAACTGATGGCAACTCATTGATGTATATGATGTCATGCAAGAAGCACGTCTTGTGGCACGAGTTAGATGATATTTCTACACCTGATGGAGTTTCATTCCCCGGTTCTATGTCCGTCCATTGAGACTCAGTAACACCGCTACTTGTCCTACCCAAGCTGACATTTCTTGATCCTATCTTACCATTCCTTCAAACACAACTTTCAGATGGATTGTCATTTGCAATCATATCAATAGTGACAGGCACAGTAGCAGCACTGTTAGAATCCGACTTCAAATCGCATCCCAGAACTCCTTCATTGACTTGATTATCATGAGTACCCTGTCCCGTCTGTAACTCCGTCAATTTGTCATCACAGAATCGCATGAATGATCGATTTGTATCTAGTCTATGACAACTGTCACCTTTAACCCGATTTTTGTCACTCTCATTATCGATCGTGGATTTGACATTCGATTTATTTTGCAGACACACGTTTGGTGTAATCATTTTTAGTACATTCTCCAAAATATCGCATTTCAAAGATTTTATATCGATAGTTTTGGGATCACGACAGACGAGTACAAGAGAAAGTTTATTAGAACAGACATAGCAGTCCTTAACTGGCGGTAACGGTTAAACTGCCTGGACAATTTTGCCTCGCGCAGACACGAAGTCAGAAACCAATACGTCATAACATTTCTCCGACTGAACTTCAAATAACTTAATGATTTTAAATTGTTCATCGATTATTATCGAAATCTTTAAACATTGAAACAATTTCACGGGCGAATTAAACAGTTCGACAAATCGATAAATGATATTCGCATTTAAATCGACATCGATCTCGTCCATATTGCAGAAAATCGATTTCTGGACAAAGTTGCCGTCTTTAATATCGAAATGTACGATTCCCGTTAGAGAATTTCTTTTGATATTCTCGATTTGGCCGACTACCTCAAAATTAATTCCATTGACTTTTCTATTCAACAAAATCGAAACTTGATGAGCTCTACTCAATTTCTAACTGAATATTTGCAAGCCCATATCGATTTTGTTGCTGAAATCTATGACCTTTTGAGCCTGATTATGCGTGTTATCATTAGAAACAGATTGAAATGGTCTTTTATTATCTCTCGGTTTACTGGAATTATTATTTTTATTATCGTCACTTTTAAAATTAATAATATTTTTTATTTTAATCGGTCGATTTATGAAGTCGTTATCGTGACTGAAGTACACTTGTAATGAGTCTCGTCTGAATACTCGGCTCAAAACAGTCGAGTTAAAATCGCCGTGTTTCGCCTCGATATTCACATCGGGATTAAACTTTAAGACACTTTTTTGCGGTCAAAGCTTTAGATTTGCCTACACGCTCTTTGTGAGACAAAAACTGTCTGTTTAAATTACTCACATCGACTGTGTCTAGATCAAGCACAGTGATTACTTTGAAGCACCACATTAAACAATTCAAATCCGATACCGCCCGCTCCAACGACCAAAACATTACTTCTTTCAACAAAATAATTTTAGAAAGCTAGGAAAGATTTTTTTTAATAAATTCTGCGAGCTTTTCCGAAATGCCTGCGATTAGGTTTGCAATTGTAGTTTCTGTTACGTTTTTGGCGGCATTATTCCATTTGTTCCGAAAATCTATAATTGTATGTGCCCTCTTGTTTGTCGTCTTTAATTGCCTTTTTACCAGAGCCCAATATCTTTCGATTGGGCGAAGCTCGGGACAATTTGGTGAGTTTGCCTCACTTTGCATCAAATCGACGTTATTGTCTTCGTACCACTTCTTGACTGCCTTACAATAGTGGCACGATGCTAAATCCGGCCAAAAGAAAGTAAGACCTCCGTGCTGACTTATGAATAATTATGAATAAACGCTTTTGCAAACACTCCTTCGCATAGGTTTCTGTGTTTATTGTGCCAGATGTGACAAAGCATTTACTCCTTTTCCCGCATCCACATATAACCTGTCAAACAAGAAATTTTTGAGGAAACTTAGATTTTTTCTTGCTTCTATATTTTTCTTCAACGCCTCCTCTTTTAGTTGCAGAGTAAAATTTTTGTCCGGGTAGCTGGGAAAACTCACAGAGTCCATAAATCTCATCATCTATAGTGCAACATTTTTTCTTCACAAGAAAACCAGATTTCAACTTTCTGGCTCGCTGCTGCGCCTTTACGTTCTTGTTAGCGTTCCGGTCTGGTACTGTTTCAACTTTCTACATTTTTAAACCCACGGACTCCTTAATTTTCCGAACTGTTTTCTTGCTACAATTTACCTTTACTGCAAGTTTTTGATTT
The DNA here is from genome assembly GCA_001938485.1 of Girardia tigrina. Classification (NCBI taxonomy): domain Eukaryota; kingdom Metazoa; phylum Platyhelminthes; order Tricladida; family Dugesiidae; genus Girardia; species Girardia tigrina. The sequence continues at coordinate 5,075 of MQRK01245983.1, forward strand.
GATAGACGAGGATTTCTCCCTAACAGAGCCTTTACTTTCTTCACATTCTGTGTACATGAAAAACAATTTCTTCTTCCCGAACCAATTTTTCTGAAAACGTTCAAGTTTTCATTTTAGTTTTTAATAACGTTAGAAACTGTTTTCTGATAAACCTTTGCCTTTCTGGCAATTTTTTTCTGACTTGATTGTGAATTTTCTTGAAATAAACGAATAATAAATTCGCGACTTCCTGTTTCTGACGACAAATTCATGAAAAATGAAATTTAAAATGAATTTTATTTTGATTTATTCAAACAACAGCCTACTTGATTAGTTTTTTGTAATTTGTGAATTTATGTTGGAGTTATAGAGATTTAAGTTAATAATATTTTTCGCACTCAGTCCTTAATAAAATATTCTTAGTGGTCGCTTGAGGGATAACATATTCACAAATAAACAGATAGATATTAAGGTTACATTAGACAAATTACGTACACACATTTATCTCTATGAATATTAACATACCAAAAGGCTTTTTCTCAATGACAATCATATCAAAACATAAACATTTAAATAGCTGGGAAAATCTTCAATAATATTGTACTATTACAAATTTTATTAGTTAAAAACAACTCTTACAGGTACCACACCTTTTAAGGGACAATTTTAAACATAAAAAATTCAATTACCTTTTTCTCTAAATATATTTTCTACATTTCTCAGTAATCGCTTTCGCATATTATTTTGAAATTCTCAGGATTTCTTTTCTCAGATAAACCTCTTGACATTGATTTAATTTAATCATTCACTTTCATCATTTCTCTCTTTTATACGGTGCTATTTTCTTAAATTTTAACTAATTTTAGTACTTTAGTATTGACACCACCACAGCAAAATTCTGCTAATAGAATATTAGTAAGGTTATGGTTATGGGTACTTACGCACTGCGCCACACATTTTCATAACACTAAAAAATGGAGTCAAAATCAGCAAACAACAAGGCAACATGGACACCAAAAGATAACGTCATGCATGTATAAAAAACAAGGTTGCTATATGCAAACAAAAACTTTTTATTGGCACATTAGCAGAATTTTGGCTGCGGTTTAGATAATACGTAAGTACCATAAATTGTTTCGAATTTCGATAAATTTTCGTTCATTTTGATTCTATCATTTTTATTCGAATATTATCGCAATGAAATATGTTTTCGCAATTTACTTTAATTTTTAGTTTCTCTTATTTATTTTGAATTAACTAATTTTATTTCATATGAAAATTTACTTATGCGATAAAAAATTAATTAATTTTAATAATCTTTATGTGCTCAGTATCGGTTAATCATTTAAATTTTCCCAATTAATGTATTAGAGTTATTTAGTTTTTGTTATCATAATCATGGCCGATTTAAGGATGTTCGATCGGTTCTGAAAGTTACTATAGTTAGAAAATACTGTAAACGGTGTAATTTAAATTTTATATACTGTTTGATAATGACGGTTGTACAGGCTGTTAGTGTTATTGTTACAAACTTACAGTGTTTTATAGTGCCAAAGTCTTAGTATAAATATGTTATAATGTCAGACTATTGCGCTCGGTGACTAAGTTAAGATTTTTAAAATAGATTTCAATTAGCTTGATTTTGTGATTTTGTTAAAAAGTAATATTTTTACTGATCAATTTATCAAAACTTTAAAGATATTTGGAAAACAAAGTAATTTATTTGTATGAAATATATATATATATATATATATTATTAAGAACACCAACATGGGTTTTCGAACTTTTATTTTCAATACAATTAAAATTGTCTTTTTGACAATTCTCAACCAAGCTATCGTAATTCGAAATCGTCCTAAATTGATAAATAAACAATTATTCGAACAAATTTTTCATTATTTTCAGATTTTATTTTTAAAGTTTAAATTTTGTAATTTTAGTAATAATTTTATCTACATATTAATTTTATTTAAAAAATGATTTTATTTAAAGAAAGAACATTTATTTAATTTAAAACTTAGTTCAAAGCTATTTACTTTATTTAAATTTTTAATATGAAAATTTGAAACAATTTGATATTTTTAAAGTTTTTTAAATATCTTATGCTGTACTTTAAAATGCAAATTATACTCGAATAATTATTTATCGTGAACATCTAAAATATCAATTTTTCATCTGGGTGGGAGAAACACATTTCCAAATACTCAACTCAACATACAAAATTCAACATACCAAATTTAAAATATTCCTCACAGTCACCTTGTAATTATACTTCCAAAGAATAAAAATCTTAAGCAAGGAGGAAAGACTTTGCTTTTAACTTTCTTATTCAAGTTATTGTTTTTTAAAGGATCACTCGATTTCTTTTAAAAAAACCTTTGAATACGACATGAACAAGAATTACTTGCAAAGACTGAATTTATTAAGTTGAAAGATTCGTCTGTCTCCTGAGTTCCACATTTCCTCGAAAAAAAGATGCATTTTTTAAGATTTGTGTTTAATTTGCACAAAATTTTAAAATAAACATTTTGAATGAATATTTTTATAATTATGACTTAAGCAATGAATAGAAATATCTTCCTAACACTGAAACATTAAGAAACGTTTTTAAATATTTAATACTTCAGATATTTTTTTATTTTATTTAATATTTTTTATTATTTATTCCATTGTATGACTTTTCTATTTTTATGAATAATAAAATTTGATGAAAATAAAATTATTTCTCCAAAAAATATACACGTAATGAGAAAAGAATTAGGATTAATATGGATTCCAAAATATTTGTAAATTCTACTGATATTTATGAAGCTTTTATCAATCCAAAAACAATTATTATATATTTCTGATTAATTATGAATAATGCCAATAATTAGTTTTAATATTTTCATACATTAATTAATTATAAAAATCTCTTAACTTAATAATATCGTAAAGGTGGAAATTAATTTTCAATATATTTTATGTCTGCTGTTTATAAATAACACTTAACGGAAGGGTTGGGAAGGTTGGGAACCGCCCATATTTAGTGATTATGCCAATTAATATGGTGATAATTAACACTCACATATAAATAGGCGACAGTGGAAAATTATGGCAATATTTTGCAAATGCATTATCTTTTGATTAAATTATTGTGAAATTATTATACTATTATTTTTCTTTTATATGTACATTGCTCTTTACAAGTATTGTTCTATTTATCATGTGATAATTGTTAAAAGGTTTCTGTGGCAATCGATTATTAACAATTTATTTTAAAATTAACACCCTTTATATTTCATAAACAACTCAATTTTCATATCTCACGACCCTCATTTCGAGATGTTGTTACTGGAACTATATTGGAATTTCCCTCTTGATGATATGATTGGAAATATTCTTTGATTTGTTCCTTAATTGCTACTTCTTGGTTTCACTGATGTTCGACATGTTATATATTTTTTGCTAAAATTTCTTTAATTACTTTCGAAAAGATTTCACAAGTGCGATATCTCCAATATTTAACTTCTTATTCTAATCGTGTATTTTGTATCTACAGTTTTTTTCTCAATTTTATTATCTCTTCCAGTAAAATATTTTAATCATTGAATTATTCAAATCTCAATTTATCAACGAAGTGAAAATAACCTAACTCTTATTTAACAATTTGGGCTTTTTCAGAGAGAGGTATTAAGAACATTGAGACAAGTCTCATTTGATTTTTTATTACTATCACATTTAGAGTCATTACAACTATCAGAAGATCTTTCATCGTTTGACATCTTACTAATTGGTTTTATTATTTCTATTTTCAATCATGATTATTCAAACAATTTTTCCAAATCTTTTAAAAATTATTTTTCATTTTTAAAAATATTAATTAAAAATAATAATTCAAACTATTTCTTAATAAAAACCCTAAATAATAAAAAATGTTATCAAATTATTGAAACTGAATTGAATTTAAATTTTAATAAATATATTAAACTTAATTTTAATTGTTAATTTAAAAAATATAAACTTATCAAATTATTATTTTAATTATGTTCGAAAAGTCAATCACTGTAAATACAAAAAAATACCAATTTCCATCTGGGTGGGAGAATCACCATTCTAAATTCAACATACTTAAATCAACATACAGCATCACTACATTTACACATTCAAACAATTTAAAATATTCCTCACAAGAGGTTTATCATGATGGGCTTTTTAGTGAGTTGCTATTTTTCTTTAAAGGCATTTTTCTTTTACTATATTATGTTTTGTGAATTTGCTTTTTTTCTGTTCTAACTACATACACTGTTCTAACATTAGAGGCTGCTCACCTTGGAGACCTGCTGCGGATATTGGTACGGCTTGAAACGAAATTTATAATATTTAATATTATAAATATTTTGAAATAAATATTAAAATTAATAGAACTTGTGGCGTATTTTAGTGATAAAGATTGGGTGAAAATAATTGATTATTTAGTATACACAATATAACAGTAAACGTGCTTAAATCTGAAACTTCAAGGAAAGAACACGAGTATTATTGATTGTAAAGACAACCCTAATTCATTTCCAGTCAAAATCAAGAACTGGAGTAGTAAAATCAATCTATTTTTTCTTTTGTGAATACGCTATTTATGTTTTTTGTGGGCTTTTCCTGGTCACCAATCAGGCCATATTCTAGGTGGGTGCCCACTTCATCTATTAATTAATTACTGGGCACCCATTTTGGTGCCCAGTTACTATGTTAAAACATTGCCTGTCCCAAATTATTTATCCATAAACATGGGAATATTTTAGGATTAATTTACTGTCGCATATCAATTTCCGGTATAAAATCAAAGGAGAAAAGTTCAGACAATTCTTTTAACTCGTAAGATTTGTGTCGAATACCGAGCAGTGAATATAGGCAAACCTACTTACATGAAAATTCAAACATAAAAATTTTATGAACAACAAATATTTTTCCAAGACTCAAAAATTTAAAATAAAATTACGAAAACCATTTTTAAAACTTTAATTTCTTAAAATTGTTAATTATTTTACTATTTTCAATTTTAAGGTTGATAATTTAATTGATTTATTCATTAATGAGTTTTTCTGTCATAAAACATTTATCTAAACATTTATTACTCAAATACTTTGAATTTTTAAATATTAGTTCACTCACCGCCTAATTTTTAATTATTTATTTTAATTAAAATGTTCTAAATGACGAAGATTGATTTATTTCACTATGACGAAAAAAAATGTGATATTTTGTTTTATCAAATATTCCTACGTATTGTCTCAATGTGTATTTCCTCAATCCAAATTGAAGATTCTGAAGTGTTGTTGACACTTGATCTCTCGCTTACTTCTCATTCTCCATTCAATGTCTTTCTTGCTTTTATTACTCATCATTTAATATAGTTTATATTTTACAGAGAAAAACATTAAATTTCAGTGGTTTATATTTTACAATGATTCCAAAATATTCTGTTTCGGAGAATGTTTCATAATGACTTATATAAAAATGATAACGATAGAAATTAGGTGAAGCACAAAATAGTGATACATTTTAGTTTCTATAATGATGAAAAATATTCGTTACCGTTTAATTAAAGGTATATATAATATGTTTTGAGGATCATCCAAAACAGGAGATTAGTGTGTCGTTGATTTCCAAATAAATATTTTTATATACACTTTAAAATGATTTTGTAACAATCTATGACGCCAAGTAGAGTAATCATGTTAGTGATTGGTATGGATAATCCGGATCAGCAACCTCTGCAAAATGTTCCGGAAACTCCAAATTATTTATTTTTATTTCAGCCACTTCTTTATCACCGTTTCTACAGTTTCTTGTTTAGTTCCATTATATAGAGACGATGAAGAGTTCTGGAACCAGGTAAAAATTATTCCTGCTTTAGCATTTCTTCCGGTTACAGATGTTCCTGAAGGTGTTCGTGCATTGAGAGAAGTTATCAGATCTGAAGCTGAAGAATTGTTGAACTCTTTTGATTCGACATATGTAACTGGCAAGTATAGGAACGTCATGAGAAATGGAATACATACATTAAGAAGAATTCCGCCATTATTTCCACCAAATATCTGGAATGTTCACGATGTTACTTTAGAGGATGGGGAAAGGAAATAACAACAAATTTAGAATACTGGTAGATATCGATCACCCTAACATATACCGTTTAATTATAGCTCTTCGAAAATTAGAATCTAATGCTAGAACATTACGTGCACAAACTTTAGCTGGAGCTGAACCTGCAAAAAGGTCACTTATTGCAGCACGTGTGCAAGAACGTCTCCGAACACTTTGTGAACGTTATGCAGCAGGAGATGTAAATATATTAGATTTTTTACGCGGTGTCAGCTACAACATATCTTCGATGAAGAATTAAGGTTCTCAGTATAATAAATTAATTTATACTTGTATTGTAAATATACTGTATATTTACTTTTAGAATTTGCTTTTTTTTAAAAAAAAATATTTATTTTGACAATTTCATGACATGAATTAATTTTGTATATATATTTATTGTAATGTAAGTTTTTATTTCTTTAATTATTGTTTCTTCTTTTCAGAATATC
>MQRK01245986.1:0-10613 GCA_001938485.1 Girardia tigrina
GTCGGTCCCCCGAATATTAATTATGTTTATTTTGTTATTATTAATTATGCCTATGTTAAATAATTCATTTATTATCCAATTATATTTTATAATCATTTATTTTATTTTAAATATTTTTTTATGATCAATTTCAGCTCGAATACCCTTGGGTAGGGCAACACTTAAAATCATTTTATTAAAATTCTTGAAGGCTGGTTCCGGCATGCGTTTTAGCGTGGCCAGAATAAGTCCCCAGTTTATGAAGTCTCTGAGTGACAACAAAGCTCAAGAATTCATACCGGAAGACAGTTTCGGAATCCGACTGCTATCTTTCATGACCGCTTACGTAGAATAAGGCTTAAATAATAAATCATCAACTCGTATTTTCACTGTTATAATTTTAGATGATTCAAGAAATAGAATTGCGAGAAGCTAAAAAAACGATTGAAAGATTACAGCAAGAGAATAAAGTATTAAAGAAAGCCAGGGCGTCAGATCGCCAAGAGATATTGAATCTACGAGATAGCGTGGAGCGCTTATCGATGAAGTTAAAGGTGACTAAGGAAGCCTCCATCGAGCCTGATGAATATGCTCGCGTAGTGAGACGAGGCATAGCAATGGAGAGTCGCATTCGAGAGCTCGAGTGATTATACTCCGAGCAGTTGCAGCTCCGCATGAGGGAAAAGTTAAGGGGCGACGAAGGGAAAGAGTCGCGCACCTTAGGCACTCAATGGTGTATAGCAGATTATCGCGGAGAGGATTATGTCAATAGACGAAAACGACAAAGGCTCCGTAAGAGCATAGACAATGTAGTTAAGTGTTTTACAAAATAAAATTTTTATATGAGTTTTATATGAGTTGTTGATGTATTGTTTTAAAATATTGCATGCACTGATTAGTTTAAAATTTTGTTAGCATTTCTTTCTTCTTCTATATCTCCTTATCTTGACACTAAAATCATACACATAAATGGAGGATTTGCGTTAGGGTATTCGAGCCCATACTTTTGTAAATAGTTTATAATGATTAAAATATTAAAAGATGAAATGTTGTCGTAGCTATTATTAAAATTCAACATAGTAAACTATAACATACAGTAATTGGGGTTGACACAACACATTATGGGGTTACTGCAGCAATGAAAATCGTTAATCTAACATCACATCATACCCATTAGGGCTGATCTGGTCTATCTGGTCTTAAACCTGTGTAGATCTGGAACCTGGAAGGTCCTCATCACTTATCACTGCGTGCAGATGGTATGCTGGGTGAGAGGCAAGTTGTGGTCATAGAGTAAGAATTAAAATGTACATGCAGAGGTTGTATTAGTATGATAGTGTTTTATGGTTGGTTACCGATAACCTGGGGGTTCAAAGCCAAACGACTCAGTTTCCCAAGATATGTTTACATGTTTTAAAAATCACGAACCACAACATATGGTTTCCTTTTATGATTGTTCGATAAACTATGTGATATATGAATATGTGTGATTATTTACACCAATGACATGGCTTTTCAAATATTTGTAATAACATTATTACTGTTCCACAATTTGATAATCATAAATATTGTAAATTGTAATTAGTGATCAGAATAAGTTATTCTAAATTTCCCTGAATAATTAACACAAATTGTTGTGTACCGCAAGAATTTTATTTATTAAGAAAACCAATATTTATTTTATTATTTTTATTATATTAACAAGTTTGATTGTCTTCAGGACAATCTTTGTCCAAGCTTTTGTAAGATTGCAGCAGTGTATTAATTAATGACTTTGATCTTATTATCTGAGCAAATGGAGAATTAAATAAATTGTTAAAATATTTACTCAAAAATTTATTGGTTAAAAATTAAAATGATTATTAATTATTTTAAAAAATATTAATTTAATTTATTTATTTAAAAATTGTAAATACAATTAATTAACTTATTTAAAATTTTACAATTATTTTAAATTAGAAATAAATTTAAATACTATGTATTTTAAGATAATAAAAATTCACAAATTAATCATCCATCTGGGTAGGAGAGACAATTCCAAATCAGTAAACAATATTCAAACACAAAACATCAAACATTCAAAACATTCATCACAATGATAAAAACATCACAGTATAAAAAAACAAAGTAAAATTTTATTTATTTGTATTCATTATTATTATGATATGTGAGAAGTATTTGTGAAGTCAAAATCAGAATTTTACTCAAATTCTATCGTTATTATAAAACAACTTTCAAACGAATTTTCCATCTATTTTCCTAATTAATAATTAATCCGCTGATCTTTCTTTTCAAATAATTTTTCATATATTTATAATTTTAATTCATTAAACTTTTTAAAATTTTTAAACAAAAATATTATGAAAATGATAGTATATATTAAAATTTTTAAAAATATTTAATGTTTAAATATGTTTTTTTTATTTTAACCTTTTTATCCTGTTTTTATAATTTTGTTTTTCAACTGAAATCTTATATGCTGTTTTTTTAATTTTGCGTTGTTTTTAAAAAAAACCATTTTTAATATTTTATTATTTTAGAAATTTTGAAAATACGTTATATTTAATATTCAGTCTTGTATTTTTTTAATATTTATTCTTTTAATCATATCATTAAATTATTTCAAACTTAGAGAATATATTTTTTTAAAATATTAATAAAATTTTTTAATAAAGAATGTTTTTTTAAATTCAAATTATTTTTTTCAAATTTTCAATTTGATTTTAAATCAAAATAATATCTTTTAAAACTATTTAAATTTTGATCAGCGCACCAAAAAATTAATTACCTTCTCATATGTTTATTAAAAATTGAAAGCAAAATTAATTTGTTTATATATTTAATTTCCATATTTTTTTATTTTGTACTATAAAAATATTTTTGGATACCTTAATAATTACAGTTTGTATGGTTATGTCTTTGTCATGAGGAATTTTAAAACGCTTTAACTCGCAAAGTTTTAACTCTATACTATTTGAATTGCCTCAATATAATATGGCATACATGTGATATATTTTGTGTCATTTGATAAGTAATAACTATTTTTGTCATGACAATATTATTAAATATTTAATTTAAAAAAACTTTAAGGGTGATCAAGTGGTTTGTCGATTGTTTTTGTCGTCAAAAAACGCTTATATCACTCACTGATAAAATATGACTGGTGGCAACAGAACGGGCGCAGCGGACTCGTGGCTGCGGTGCGCCGGCGCTGGGGAGTGAACTCCGGGACGCAGGAGGGAAAAGTATCGAAGCTCACTACCGTCACCCTCGCTCCCTGGCTCGCCCATTTCGATTAACAGATCTCTGTGGCTCACCGTTCCAGCCCCGTCCTCCGTTTCAAATAACTGCGACAAGCATTTATTCTCCATCATCTCATAGTAACTCCACCTCAATCCGTCAATGTCGATCGAACATAATTTTTTAATAATATCTTCTGGATTTAAGTCGAACGATTCACCGACTCTTTCGTACACATGTTTCGGTTTTCCGAAAGATGGCGATTTGCGACCGATATCTTCGATTCTCACCGTTTTTAATAACTGCTCGCGCTCTCTAAGAACAATAATATTATGTTACGTATGCCGATATTCACACTGATAATCGATTACAATTTCAGTGTGTCTGCATTGTGTGATCATTCACTGATGAGATTGAGAGAGCACTGTCTCGATCGATTTTCTTGTCTTTAGAGTTGTCTGGGTGAAACTGATTCCACATTATATCATTCACCTCACTCAACCGGTCAAAACTCCGCCAAATATTGATCGACACTGTTTCAAATATAGATTCATCTTTCAAACTGGCGCTTGAATCAGCACTGGTTTTAATTTCTCTGCTTTCTTGCGACCCCAAACGTCTGAAAGCGACTAATTTATCATCCTATGTGTTCTCTAGCGTCCTTGCTATTGGACTCAAATCATCCCAATCTTTTTCTCTGGTCATTAAATTTATATTTGAAAAACGAGAAAAATCGTCGAGAAATTCAAAAGAATAATGATATTACAAATTTTTAATTGAAGGTACAATATTTACAAAAATTTTTGCGTCAAACTGCGATCTGATATTGTTTATGAATATAAATGTAATGGGTGCTGTGAGGAATATTTGAATGTTTGATGTTTTGTGTTTGAATGTGTATGTTGATTTGGAAATGTGTCTCTCCTACCCAGATGGATGATTCATATTTTAATTCTTATTATCTAAAAATATGTATTGTTTAAATTTATTTTTAATTTCAAATAATTTAAAAATTTTAAATAAGTTAATTAACTTTTATACTATTTAATAAATAAATCAAATTAATATTTTTTAAATAATTAATAATCATTTTAATTATTATCCAATAAGTTTTGAGTAAATATTTTAGTAAAATATTTATTCCCACATTTGCTAATAAAATTATGAATATTAATTCATTAATCAATTTCATTTAGAATGGAAATGTACGAAAGTTTTGACAAAGATTTTCTTAAGGAAAATCAAAATTGTTGTTTAAATAAAAATATAAAAAAGTCAAATTGGTGTTCTTAATAGGTGCGATGCCACATACATTGGAGAGACTGTCCGTCATCTCTGTAAACGAATTCAAGAACATGGTCGAAAAGAGAGTAAGAGTAACATTGGAAAAATGTAAATGTGATGATAATTTCAAAATTCTGTGCAAGCATTTTGACAGTTATTGGGAGAGAGTGTCGTGTGTGGCATTGTTAAATAGGTCACGTTTCCCTAAAATCAATTTTCAATCGGCAGTCTCAAGCAGCTTATTGAGAATTTTTTATTAGCGTGATTTCATGCAATCGATTATATAATCACCATTTTTGTATTAATATACAGGTGAATTGATTATTAATTAGGGACCTGAAAATGACGGTAGATCCGTCGAAATATATTGCCTATAAATATATTTTTTAATGTATGAGTGTTGTTTTTAAAAGAAAATTATCATCTGGATTTCGTTTTAACAATTTGTTAAAATTTTTATTATTTTGACATTTTTGAAAAAAATGGTTAAAATTATTCTTTTTACTTAATATTTTTAAAAATTAAATATTTTAAGATTTTAAAAAAATGTTCGAATAATCATGATTAAAAGTACTAATTAGACCGAAGTCAAACGGTGAACGATCTTTAAAAAGTTTTGATGACTCTAAATGTGATAATAATAAAATTCAAATGAAAATTGTCTCAACATTCTTAACAGCCATAAATAAAAAGTTTACATTAGCAGTCTATTTTGCACAATATAGATTTTTTCACATTTAATTTATATTTTTTATATGAAATTGATAATTTTTCCTATTAAACAAATAATTTTTCATATTAAATGTATATTTTTTCATTTTAATTGCTTCTTCCATAGTAAATTGATATTTTTACGTAATTAATTCATAATCTTTCACTAAATTGAGAAATTTACATATTAAAATGAATTTTTTTCATATATAGTTAGTAAATTCGGCAAAAATTGAATAGTTCTTGAATTCGGCATGATATGTCTAAATATGGTCAATTAATTTCCTACACATAATTACTAAACAATAAACACAAATTTTCAACATATTCAATAAATCCACATCTATAACTATTTCAAAAATCTTTCACCAAAAAAATTTCGTAATTCATTAAATAAAAATATGTAAAAATTTTCAATTCAAGATCAAATTTCTCTACTTCCGAAAGCAAAAATTGAAATAAAATATACGCCAATAAAAATCAAATATTTTCCCAAATTTGTTTAAATAATACCGAATTACCGTCACAATTCAATTTATCGACAGAATCAATCATGCCAGTTGTTCCACAAAATCGAATGATCAGCGGTAAACCATCGTGTTTCGATCGAATGAAAATGGGATTTATGATGGGTTGCGGGGTTGGGTTGGCGTCGGGCGCGATTTTTGGGGGCTTTAATTGTTTTCGGTAATGAGAAATGAGTTTTGCGATTGATTGAGACAATCTGTGGTGATTCAGATACGGTTTGAGAGGGTTTGAGTTGATCAAGACAGTCGGGAAGGGCATGGTGCAAGGCGGTTTCACATTCGGAGTGTTTATGGCCGTCGGGACAGGCATCAGATGTTAATTAGCATTTGTATCCGCAATTGATAGTTTTTATACAAATAAATATTGATTAGACTTTTTTATTTGAATGATGCGCGTTTTGATTTGAGTTTGTGTAATTTTCTGTGATTAATTGAATATTCTTTTTGAAAATCGTTTGTTTTTGTATATTTTGTGCTGAAAATAAGTAAAACAATACACTTGTTCCCGATTTGAAATTCCACAGAGGCATTCTGATAGATCATAAGCAAAGAAAGATGTCAGATTATATAGAAGTGGTAGAAAAAATCAAATGAATGCGTTATTATATACTTACAAAACACACTGAAGTTTTATACTCATTCGTGACATTATTTGTAAGATCCCTAAGGATTTATATATTCCTTTTGACGTAATAAATTAATAGACTAGTCATAAAAGTAATTAAGAAAAAAATCTTTCATAAGAGTAAAATGAAAACAGAACTGTAAACATCACTAAATCTTACGGATGTTATTTGTAAATGCCTAACTGGAAATTCTATTCGAGAACATAACATAATTTATTAAAAATTTTATTCATGTATAAAATATTCCAATTAATTTTTGTTTGTTTCTTATATTTCTCGATGTATTGCTTTTCTTTATTGAGTAAAACAAACTGGAAATCAATGCTAAAAGCAGACAATGAAATATACGAATATTTGATGTAACACTGTTATAGTATGATTTGTTATTTAATAGTCAAATAGTATGCAAAACATTACATAATACAGATTAGATTAAGTTCATATAATTATTGGGTTTTACGAGCTATTTATTAATTTTTGCAATCAATTTAATAACAAATTTAAATTTACAGGGGTGGTCATAATTCATTTACCCAGTGTTAATAATAACATTTTCTTTATTTTCATCGGTATTCATATTGTTAGGGCGCCCACTTCTTTTCTTGTCGGTTACAGAGCCGGTCTCGTGAAACTTTTTAGTCAAAACATGCATTGATTGTCGTGATGGAGGAGCGTCATGAGGATACCCTTTTGCAAATGCTGCAGCTACAGCTCTTGATTTTCTATCATACTTTATCCACTGCTTTACTATAAAAATTCGTTGCTGAAGTGTTAATTGTAATGCCATGTCAATATTGCCAACAAAAATGAACAAAATGAAATAATTAGAAAACATTTTAAATAAATAATTATTAAAACAAAAAATTTTATCTGGTTTTTGTTTATAAATAATTTAGAATTTTGTGTTTATTATTATTAAAACTGGGTAAAGCGACTTATGTCCACCCCTGTATAAATGCGAAAGGTATTTTTAAAAAATGAAGTGGTGTATAGTTACTTAATCGGACTCAAATAATTGCGTCACAGATAATCGCAAATTCAATAGAAATTTAATCATTTATTTTTTATTTGTTTAATAGCGTGTTTAATCATTTATTTTGACAAAATTTTATGTATGTTTATAATTGTTTAATTTATCTAATTGTTTATTTAATTTATTTTAATTTAAATTAATCTAATTCATTGTTTAATTCATAAAAAAATTATCGATATTACTTTTTGTATTAGTACAAAAGGGAAGCCAAAGCTGATATATCGTGATTTCGAATATACAAAAGAAAGAAATCATCAAAACGGAACAACCTCATGGCGATGTAAACATTACCAAACGTTTAAATGCAAAGCTCGTTTAATAACAAATGAGAATAATTTGATCAGAGAAACTCAGGCAGATCATTCACACGAGGGAAATATCGTCAATACTCTTGCCCGTCGAGCAGTGGGAGAAATGAAGAATTTCATGAACGATGCAACCGTGACTCCATCCACAGCAATTACGAATGCAATGGTATCTTTGGATGATACAGTGTTGATGGGATTACCCAAACGTAGATTACTGTTTCAAACACTTCAACGTGAAAAACAACTGCTGAATGGGGAAAAAAATTCAGAACAGACACCAGCAATTCCAATCCCATTTCATTATCCCATAACAGTTTGAGGAACTAATTCTTTTTGATTCTGGTCCTGGTATAGATAGAGTCATCATAATTGGTTGCCAAACGCTTATGGATGCCCTATCTAGATCAACCCTCTGGATTACTGATGGAACGTTCAAAGTAGTACCCACGATTTTTTTCTCAGCTCTATACGATTCATTCTTTATTGTATTGTTTATTGCCAAACAAAACTAGCGAAACCTATCAACGATTATTAACTTTTATTCGACAATTGATTCCATCTTCTTCTCCACAAAAAAAATTCTGGTGGATTTTGAACGAGCTGCGATCAATGCTTTTGAAAATGAATTTCGCTATTCTCATGTCACCATCCTATTCTGTGGAAATTTTTGGAAAGAATAAAAAAGATATGCATAAACAAAAAGCCCAATTTTGCAGGGAGTTACGGGTATTATCCAAATATCAACCGAAGCTATCGTTTGCTAAATAAATGTGTATCAACTACTGTCTCAAAATATGGATAATCGAATGTTCTCATATATATTATCAACTGCTCATTTATCGTACTCCTGAAAATAATAAAATTTTTATTTTTATTGAATTTTTGAAAAAATGAAGTAACGACTTTGTAAAATTTATTTTTTGCATATAAGTTTATTACATTTCTCATCTCATCCGTTTAAAGTATCCAAGCATCTTTCTGTAGAATGTGCTGAAATTTTTGTTGATATATTATTGAACCTATCAACTATTAATGTTGTTCGAATTCTGCTTCATTTCGAACACAACCTCTAAGAACGTTATTCTCCAATAGTGAAAATATGTTCTCAATAGGGTTAAGAAAGTGGGTATAAGGTGGCTTTAAGGGAATAATATTTAGCTCATTTTCTTTATCATTTATTAGTCAATCCTTAAATTAAGTAAAAATTTAATACATGACACAATTTAAGAGACCTTTGAGTTGATTAAGACTGTCTTTATTTCCGGAATGCACTAAAACTATCTAAATAAAAAACCTGTTTTTATAATAAAATGTAGTCAGAATTAACGCAAATATGATGATAATTCTGTTTTCGAAGACACCTTTAATCACCTCCAATCACTCTCCACGGCCCAGTTGACAGGCTAATCAGACCTACAGCCCCAAGGAATCAGTCTCATACAGAAAAAACAAGAAATGACAATTAAAATCATAAAAAAATGGATTCCCGAACATGTTATTCCTCATATTTGAATGAAGATTGGAAGTTGGGTGGGAAAAAAATCGATTTTAAATTATTTTGTAGTAATTTTAAAAACTATTGCTATTTTTCTGTGAGGCATCATTATTTAAATCCCTGGATAAATTTAATTAATTTCTAAACATAAAAGAGAATAACGCCATTTAAAATATTTATTTATGAAAAACATGTTTCGCCTCTACATTATCAGTTCTGAATCAACTGCTATTGCTCATATAATTGCAAGAACATGATGTTATTCATGTCTTACGTCAAAATACTTTAATATTATTGGATGAATCCCTTTGCAGGTTTAAACTAGGATTCAAAACATTATATAACAGTGCTTCAGTACTTATCCTTTCATAATTATAATCAAAGTTATTGATTAAAATCCGAAAATCACTTTCATATCTTTTACTACCATTTCCATGACACTTCAACATATAATACATAATTGAGCTAATTCTACTTAATTGGGTATGTTCAACAATTCTAGTTCGGAGGTGACGATTTCTCTCTCCAGTGTATAAAGATTCGTCCTTGCGGCATTTATATTGATAATTTAGATCAGCTCAAACTTAAGCTCTTTTGCTACTTCGGAAAATATATTCTGTTAAGTGTCATGGAAATTGTAGAAAGATATGAAAGTGATTTTTGGGTTTTTGTTGAGGGAATATCTCAAAATGTATAATGTATGTATTGTGTTTAAATTAATAAATATTATTAAACAAATTATATTTTTTTCATAAATGAAATATACTGAGCGTCAAATCTTTTAAAACAGTTAGTATTATGCAGATAAACATATAATGTAAAAACATTTGTAACATTTTATAAATTGCTATCTTTAATTATTTTATATTTATTTCGAAAACATTTAATATATTCGTTGTTTAAATATTGAAGTGATATTTGCGAATTTTTGTAAGTTATTAAACGTCAAAACTTTTAAAACAGTAAGTTTTTGTTACATTTTGAAGTATATATGAAATGTTTAAGTTTTAATTTTGATTATTACTTATTTTAACTAAATTTTTTGTTAGAATATGAGATCAGAAGTTGAACGATCATTAACAATTAAATGGAAAGCTGAAGGTCGTAGTTATGCAGAAATTGCTGAATTATTGTCGATTACAAGAAATGAAGCCATCAATTTATGTTATTACAAGTTGAAAACTATCAAAAGAAAATCGGGTCCACCAAAGAAATTAAAAGGTTATCATCAGTTGCTTATAAAAAGGACAATATCTCATTTTCATGAAAAGAAGACAAAGGTAAATGCACAAAAAATTATTAAAGAATGTAATTTAGACGTCTCGCTCCGTACAGTACAACGACATTTAAAATGCCAGGGACTAAAATATAAAAGATCAAAGTCAAAAATAAATCTCAGTAAAAGTCATA
>MQRK01245987.1:0-11174 GCA_001938485.1 Girardia tigrina
GTCACCGGGGACCGATATCGCACAATGAAAAATTCACGTTGGCGTCTTGGGCAAAACATGGAAAATTATTTTAGAAAAATGAACCATTAAATGCATCATTTTTTCTAATACTTTAATAATAATGATATATTTTCAATATCTTCGATGGTGACCAGACAATTACAGTTCAACTCGGATTATATCATGTTTATGGAAAATTTGAAAATCATGATATAAACCGAGAAGTGGCAATAACCGAGTTTATTTTTTAAAAAATTATAAGTTTAAATTTAAAAGATTTTGCGTATGATAATGGGGGTGGGTAATTATTAAATATGTAAACATGCAATGGTTTTCTTAAAAACATCTTTTTATTTTTCTGCTCTGTGAACACACCATCACTCTATCAAGAAAGGTGGAATATAAAATCTAATAAAGAATTAAATGTTGGTGTAAAAATATAGAGTTGGAATTGTAAGATTCCCTGGCGCATATTGTTGTCGTTCTGTTCCTTTTCGCTTTACTCTAATAATATAGGGGATTTTGCATATAATGTACACAGCCAGCATTTGTTATGATACAGTGTTTGTTGGAAGAAATTTAGAACATTGTATAAAAATGGTGGTTCGAGACTCAATTTGTATGTGCTTATGGTAGTTCAAAATGTACAGGGTGCAATGGGGGAGGAAGGGGTTAAAATATTAACTTTTTTTGCGTATGTAATAAATGGATGGCTCCTATGGGCAAGTTCCGTACGGGCCCCAGCAAAAAATATGACAATATATGTTAATGTCCAATCACAAATTTTGGCCCTAAAGAGGGCCGTATTTCTTTCTGCGCTTGTGGCGTTCTTAGCCGACTCTCCCGACTGCAGCAGTCTCAGTCCCGTTTGGATCTCTCTGCTCGTGATCGACGACTTCTTGTTGAAATGCGGCAGTCGACTGGCCTCACTTGCAATCCACTCGAACACATCGTTCACGAGACTTCCTGAATGCCGGAGATGCCAGTGTCTCGGTGCACCTGCCGCAACCGTAATTTTATCATTTGTCTTTCTTCGGTTTTCGATTCCTCATTGTCGGCAATTTTACGATTGTTTTTGAAGAAGAAAAACGATAACACAACTCCTATTCCGGCATCGACAAGTGTTTTAATGAAACCATCCGACAGATGGTTTTGAATTTTCTGTTTTTAAAAATTATTTTCAGTTAATTTTTTATGCAAAAATAAGAATAAATAAAAAATACTCTTACTCATAAAATTAAAAATATTTTCTTATTTTATTTTATATTCCTATTTATTAAATTTATTTCTAAAATTTTTCTATATTTTATTTGAATTTTTATTTTTTTCTAAATTTTACTGGAATCGTTAATTTTTTTTAAAATTTACAAATTTTTAAATTAAATTAAAAATTTAAGTTTAAAGAAATAAAACTGAGACTTTATTTTTCTAGACTTAATTCTTGATTCCTCATCGATTTTAGAAACCATAATACAATCGCAATTCGTTTTATTAGAAAGTAAAATCAAAATATTATTTTAATCGATTTTCATTAACTTTATTCCGTTAAAATTACAATCTTAATAAATTGTTCGTTTGAACAAACGATTTTATATTATTAATACATATATAAATATATATAATTATATACAATGTTTATTTTATCCATTTTTTTAATAATTAATATTTTTACTTTTTAAATTTAAATGAAAATTTTAATTCATTCCGAAACAATGTATAAAAATTACAAGGATTCCAGGAAAAATAATTTTAAAAATTATATAAAATGTTTTTTAAGTCACAAAATCTCAATAGGAAAACATGTAATGATTACGTAATCACTGACTTCTCTGGCTTATTTTTGAAATTATTCGACTTCATTTTGGAAATATTTGTACAGGATTTCAGAATGAAATAAATGTTGAATAATTTTTTGAATTTTCTGTTTTTTAAAATTATTTTCAGTTAATTTTTTATGCAAAAATAAGAATAAATAAAAAATACTCTTACTCATAAAATTAAAAATATTTTCTTATATTATTTTATATTCCTATTTATTAAATTTATTTCTAAAATTTTTCTATATTTTATTTGAATTTTTATTTTCTAAATTTTACTGGAATCGTTAATTTTTTTTAAAATTTACAAATTTTTAAATTAAATTAAAAATTTAAGTTTAAAGAAATAAAACTGAGACTTTATTTTCCTAGACTTAATTGTCGTGCCCCGCTTCCATATATCATAACCAAACAAAAAACTAATTAAATGATTTTTAATAATAAGAAAATATTATCCGCGTCCAAATGTCATGTACCGAGAATTAATATTGTTGTTTTTGTTATTTATTTTGCTATTATTTATAATTTTTAATTGTTGTTTAAACAATTAAAACTTATTTTTTTAAAAGCATTTGTTTAGTTATTTATAAAACTGATAGATAAATTGATATTGTTTCGTTCCACTAATCGTTCAAATAAACCAGCACAGTCTTTATTTCTGTGAAATATTAAATAATTAAATAAAATATAACAAAATCAACAAATTTAGAAAATTTCTAAATTTGTATTACACAACTATTTCGGGGTCTAGAACAGAGTTAACCTTTGACTCTCCTTTTATTTGGTATATAAACTTAGTTTATTAAATAAATTTTAGTGAAAAATCTTTGTCTTCTAACAATCTCAAGCCGAGAAAGAATGTTTATTAAGCATATACGGAGAATAAGTACTGTTTCGGATTAAATATATAAATTTTATATAAATTTTGATTTTTTAATTTTTTAAAAATTAAATGTTATATTTATTTATCAAAACGCCTACGATTTAAGGCGATATTACTGTTTGACTATTGCATATGCCAGCCTAGTGCTTTTCTACCAATATAGTATAAGAGTTTCTCTCTTTAAAAACTTATGTACTATACTAATTTTCTATTATGCTTATATGTTAGAATTATGAATTATACTTACTGCATAGTTTTAGCCAAATGCTTAAAAATGATATTAGTACACACATTAAATTGCTTTCGGTAAAATAGTAATCCCTTTAAGTCATAAAATTCTCAGTGGTTGGCGTTTTCAATCAATGCAAAGATATCACGATTGAATATCTAGTTATGTGAATATTTATACAGTATGAATTCAGAAATATTATATTTCAGAAGGAACTCACAAGACACACTAAGAATGTGCATCTGGCCACGGCGCCGACGGCACAGAGACATTCATCATTTATATGTTCATTTATATGTCCCATTGAGAACTGCCACAAAACTTATAAAACTATTCACTACCCTGTGCGCCAATGCTGAGTATTATTTGTAATACACAGTTAACCGTAACAGTCGGGGTAGGCTTATATTTCAGAAATATTTATTTGGGTAAAGTCCTAAAAATATTGGACAAGAACCGATCCTTAAAAGTAAATTCAACTTTATATTAAGTTAAGGGTTAATTTTAAAGATTATATATATATTATTTAAATTTAGATACACATTACCATAAAAAACTGGATTTTTGCTGGATGACTGCTAGCTCGTGTCGTGAGAGTGACTGTGTTACATGAACACGTCTTGATGCATAGAAACTTATTCAGCATCAATTGAAACATGGAGGTAATAATATGGTTTAAATACTTTAAGCAGAATATCGATAGCAATCAAGCGGACAGAACAATCAGACAAATTGTGAGAAGATAGAACTGGGAACTGTTTTATTAATCAATATTAACAATAAATAAATCATCGGAGGTGACACCGTGCAGCACGATATTGGAGCAATCAGTGATCTGAACGAAACAATCAATACCCGATCAAATACAATATTGATTATTTGCGTGCTATGTGAATCGCGTGTGCTCGATGAGTGCTCGTGGATGCGCTAATGTGTCCAAATGTTCCCATCGCTGTATCTGTGTCATTACCTCTGTTTCCAGTGGTATCAAGTCTATTATCAAGGCGCTCCTCTCGCTGCCAAGGAGACTAGAGATAGTGTCTGTCAATACGCAGTTTGCGGTATTAGTTGTCGAGCAATCAACACGATCTCCTCCGTCTGAGCAACACAATAGTCGATTGTTACCCGACATTAACGGAGGGTACTTGTATCTATAGATACCTCAAGAAGGAGCTGATTGTATTACTGGAGCAGGCAGACCTCTAATCGGATACGCACAAGAGAATTATTCCGACAAATGAAACGACTTCCTCCGCTTCCTGGTACAACTGCTTACATAAAAAGAAGTTGAGGTTCGCTAACAGTAATGAGATACCTTAGAGGTGAGAGCCTTGAGCGGGGAGCAATATTGACGTGTAAGAAGAGACTCAATGGGAATAAATAATATTTTAAATTTCTGATTTCACGCGGATTATTCCTACTTACTCCCCGAAGCACTTGTCTAAGAGATTTCGATTCGTTTTATTTATTGCGTCGGAATGAATCTGACGAAGTTCCTGGAAACCAAGTGGAGTACTATCAACTGACAACTCTGAGAGTCGTCGATCCATAAGGCGAGAGAAGAAACATTACCTCAGGCGGATATACAAAGATAAATAGCTGATTTCCTAAAGATAGTTTCTCTCATCCAAAGAAGACCCAAACTTGTTCAAACCAGGGTCCAAAGCTGCACACAGACAAGATCATAAGCTTTCAACCCGAGTGACAGCGTAAATAACTATTATCACGCGGCAAATAACAATAGCAGTGTCAAGCACCCCTCACTCCGGAGACTTACAGGGTTGATGTGTTCCTGGGAAATCGTACAACCTGAAACCCCGAGCAAAACGAGACACATAATTAGTACAAATATAAACAGTTTAAGCGTGTGATCTAAAGAAGAAAACAAGTTCAGAATACGCGCATTCCATGTAGTGTATAACTAATAAGGACTAAATAAACAGAAGGATCGGTCCATTGAATTTAAGAGAATGACGGTTTGGATCAATAAATTACTACTTAAAAACCTTAGCTCAATGAATAATAAAACGACAATAAAATCACAAATTCTCTCGTGGACAAATAGTGCGAGCCAAGTATCATGTATGCAAGTGACTGTGATGTATTGTAATGAATGTGACGGGTCCCTAGTGACGGTAACTAAAGGATCGGGTCATTTACCTGTTCTCTGTCACTATTCACATAGATGTCTTCACACAATTGACCGTTCGATTTGAGCAAATCAAATTTGGACCTTAACGTAAATCAAGGGTTAGTAGCTGTAACATGGTGATTATCAACCTGATTAAGTTGCCGGAAACTCCCCCGGAGAAGTTGCTCACAACCAGCAGGCACAAATAGCGAGTCTCCGCTTGTATCTAAAGAACCGCATTTATTTTTGATCAGGCATTTATGTTTATAAAGGTCAGCTCACTTGATTTCCGGATAGATTACGCAACGAAATATTACGGAGTTTGAAAATGAGAGACCCGTCCACATCTACGATCGACAGACCGATACAGCGACATCTGCAAATGCAGTCATGACCTCAGAAAACAATTTTAATTCATAAATTTCAAAGGTATCTTTTGATATCTTCTGTTTCGAATTTAAATTAATTGCTGCTATCATTTTCTATTCCATTTATTACTCAAACCCGTCCGTCTAGCTTACCAAAAAGACAATCAATGATGTTCTAGAAACTTTATTTTTTATTTTGGTACTTAGAAGTTGAATTGTTTGCCACTGAAATTGTTTGCTCACTTTTATGTATATTAAGATATATAAGTATGTAAACATGGAAAAATGTTAAAAGATAATTTAAAAACTATTTAAAATAATTGTGGCGCACCGGTCAAATGACCGAAATAAAAAAAATTGATTGTTGTTTTAAGTAAACTAAATGAATTATGAAAAACTGGCACAATTTAAAATTTGGTAATTATGTGAACAAAAAAATAAATGGAGTCCAATTGTTATTTGTCTTTTCGAAATTATAATTGATAAACCCGATTTTCACATTCAAATGAGTGGGGAAAGACACCGCCCTGCCCGACAGCGGCCCCGATCGGTTGGATCCCATGCGCCATCGCCTCACACAATTCGGCAACGCATGGCGGATCCATGCGACCACACAAACTGCGCATTCGGTTCACGGGTTGACGAATAACTAATTCTAGCCCTAACTCTATGTTACTATAGCCCTACCTTCATCATGATGGCGCACTGCAACACAACCTCAACAGAAGATAGCTTCCTTCATCAATGTACTCAAAAGTTTGAGTAATTAAAATATTTTGTGAAATAATAAATGTTTATCAGAGTTATATTAAGTATGTTAATGAATCTTGTAATTTATTCTCTAAACTTTCAATGATCAACTGCTATGTTGACAGTGAAGGATTATGTAAGATAAATTTATGGATTAAATTGAGAGATGTTGTAATAAACGAATAAATGTATTCTAATAATTGAGATTAGTGTATGGCAATACCAAGTCAGCTGCTTCAATAGAAAAAATACCTAAAAGAATAGCAAGTAGAATGAGCGGTCTAAAAAACTGGAGTAGAAGGATTAAATACCTGAATAACTCGAATACGGTACTTTGGACTACTTACTGCCGGTTCTTAATTTCTTTCGTCTTTCTATTTATCTATAATTCCTTAGTCACTACATGCTATATGTTGACAGGCAAAATATAACAGTAATACAACTGTAAGGGACAAGAACGGACAACACCTAAGTCATTACGTGCCTCCCGGCTAAAGAGGGGTGAAGTCTCAACAATGCCAACGTATCATCTGTATCAACGTATCACCAAATTTTTTTATCGAAATTACTTTTACCAAAATGAATTTCATCGAATTTTTTTTCATCGAAATATACTTTCACTAAAAGTTTTTTGATCGAAATTTCTTTACCCGAAATTTTTTTATTCTTTCGCCGAAATGAAATCCATAAAAAATAATTTATAATCATTAAAATTAAACCATTAATCGATAATATATACCATAACGGTAAATATTACTTTCACCAAAAATTTTTTCAACGAAATTTTTTTCACCGAATTTTTTTATCAAAATTTTTGTCTTTCTTTCACTGAAATGAAATCCAGAAAAAATAATTTATAACAATTAAAATTAAACCATTAATCGATAATATAATATATACCATAACGAATTTCATCGACAAATACTTTCATAGAAATAAATCAAAAATGGTTGTTAAATTTATTGCAACAATTATTAAATATATCCGGAAACCCTTACATATTACTACGTTAAATTAAAAATATTTATTCTGAAATGCATAAAAAAATAATTTATAGCAATAAAAATTAAAACATTAATAGAAAACAGTAAGTAAGGCTTAATAATTTATATTTGACACAATTCCAAATAAGTAATTTTTCTTATCACAATTGTGAGACCAGCCTGAGACAATCCTCTTGATTCTGCTATTAATTCCTTCATAACTAGAATTAGAACTTCGGCCTGAAAATCCCTGCATTGTACTGTGATATTCTGAGCTCATTGTAGCTTTGATGATCCTTAAGTGCATTGATAAACTTCCATATACTTGGATGCTGTGCTGCTAATGTTTCATTAAATCCTCTGTGCCAACCCTCGATTGAATTATTCGTTTTAGGAAGATCTTTGTTAATTGACTCAAATACATTCCACGTCTCAATACTAAATAGGGGATCTCTTCTTCTTCCAGCTCTCAGATGTCTTACAATAAAAATATCTTCAAAATAATCCAATAAAAGAGTTACTTCTTCTCCGAAAGCAACTTCATCGCAAAGAAATTCATAATATTCAATTACGTTATTCGATGGAACGAATGCTAATACTGCAAGAAAGCGTAGATTTGAAGCAAAGATATAGTCCTCAGAATATCTTGAAGCCAACCCAAGTGATTGGATTTCACGCCAAATACACTGGGTAAAGTGAAAGAAACAACCACGATGAGCTGCATTTGAAAAAATGATATTAAATGAAGTAATCATAGCTTTCTCAAAATCTGTCAATATTGATATTGGGTTCATTTCAGGTACTAACTCCTTAATTTTACTCAGTAAATGCTTATAAGTCGACATATTCTTATTAGGAAGCAAAGCATATATAAGTGGAATGGAGACGTTATACTTTAATCCATGAAAGGTATAAAGTTGAGAAAAAATGCTCGGACAACATTTGAAAGTTCCATCGGCATAAATATCATCACATATACGGAATAAAGAAAGGTTTCTTTCAGTGGAGAATATAAGAATTCTATCTAAGTTGTTTCTAGAATCATAGAGTAGAAATGTTTCTCCACTATGGCTTCGCTTAAATTCATGCGGAATTATCAATTCTGTCACTGAATGGGAAATAAAAGGCTCAGCACTGACCTTCTTTCTTGTCCGAGTAACAAGGGATCTTAAATTCTCAGTACTGGGTAGCTGAGGTGCAATAAACGTGTCCACAGCTAGAGTGCTTGTTGCGAAAACTGAAATAGGAGCATCTCTAGATATAATCGATCTGGTTTTTATCTCATTTGAAACCTTAGCAGCTTCTACTTTAGCTGAATTTCTAGTATGATTGTGTTCTTTCTTGAATATTTGCTGTCCATCATACGTCACAATGACTCTTGCTGGACATTTGAACTTTTGACATTGTTCACATATCCAGCATTTTCTACCATTAAATGCCTTTTCATATATGAAAACAAATCCATTATGTGTAAGCTTGTCTTCATCTCTCTTACTTTTAATATATTCAGTGACCATCTCAAGAATTAATTCTAAAATGAAGGCTAAATAATATTAGTAATAAAAATTAAATTATTACAATATTTTTTCTAAATTAATAATTAAATAATAATTATTTGTAAAAAGAAGATTTAAAAAGTATTTATGATAAGTGTATTAATGCACTGAAAGGCCTAGTCGAATTTTTCGGATAGATCTCTAAGTACATAATAACGGTAAATTCAGTGATATATAATAAAACAATTATTTTTGCAAAAATATATAATTAATGATTAATAAAAGCGAAAGATAACACAATTCGAATAAAAAGTTCAGGGTGTAATATTCGAGAGAAACTCTAATATTTTTCAAAAATTTTTTAAGAATTTATTGCTAATATTTATCACTATTAAAATAATATGTTTAAAATTTAATACGTCGGTTCAATTATTTGATAAAAATAAAATTTTATTAGTAATATGTTTGAAAATTTTACACTTTAAGTAAGTTGGGGGCCGAAACACTGAATTCGGAGAATTATAAAATATGCTCTTAAAATGGTTTAAGGATTTAAATGAGAAATGTCTTAATGTTAATGATAAATATTTTCAGGTTATGGCGCTTAATATAAAAGAAATATAATTCTGATAAATATAATAATTTTAAAGTATCACCTGGCTGGCTCGAAAAATTTAAAAATAAAAATAAGTTAATAAAAATAAATTTAATAAAAATAAGTAAATAAAATACTTTGTAGAGTGAGAAGTATTACAAATAAGTGATATTAAAACAACATTAAATAATATTAATATTAAAAATTAAACAAATAAACGCCATTTAAAAATATATTTTAGGATAATATATTTCGACGGTTTAGCCGTCATCATCAGATCACTGATTATTTCTCAATCATTTAAAGTTGAGAATATGTTTTGCAATAAATCACATACTCCTTTAGGTTTGTGTTCGGACATTGTTTATCAATATACACATGTAATGGGTGCAATGCCACATACATCGGAGAGACTGTCCGTCATCTCTGCAAACGAGTCCAAGAACACAGTCAAAAAGGGCGAAAGAGTAATATTGCTGAGCATAAAAAACGTGTAAATGTAATATGAGCATAAATGAATTTAAGATTTTGTGCAAGCATTTTAAAAATTATTGGAAGAGAGTGTCATGTGAAGCATTGTTGATAAGATCATGTGACCCAAAAATCAATGTTCAAACAGCACTCTCAACTAATTTGTTAAGAGTTTTCGATTAGACTTACGCAAGTGATTGCATAATCATTCATTTCTTATATAAAAGCAATAAAAAAAGAACATAATCAGTGATCTGATGATGACGGTTAAACCGTCGAAATATATTATCCTAAAATATATTTTTAAATGGCGTTTATTTGTTTATAATAAAAAATTGCCATCTTTTTTCAAGTTTATTTGTAATCATTAAAAATTAAATTATTATAATAAATATATATCAAAGAAAAAAATTTTGATTAAATATTTTATCAGGTCAATATACTACAAAAATATATTTATCATCTCTAATATGAATATTTCGAAGTAAATTCAAAAAGATTTTACATTTTTCGATGAAAAAAATTTAGTTGAAAAAAATTTCGGTGAAAGTCGTTTTCGATGAAATTCATTTCGGTAAAAGTAATGTCGGTGAAAGTTATTTCGATGAAAAAAATTTCGATGAAAGTAATGCCAACCATAAATAACTGTCTAGCAACCCAGAATGGTTTCAATAGTCAAGCACTCACTTGTTCTCATCGAAAATATTCCAGAATTGTTTCATATTGGAGAGCATCTCGACCGATGTCTCGAGAAGATTACACTTGACCATGAAGAAATCCAAGTCGACTTTGTCGGGGTAGTTGAGGGATTCGATAATTCGGTGTTCTACTGTGAGAGGCAGCTGGAATACGTATTGTTTTATAATTAATTTCATTATTATTATTCGTTATATTTATACTAACAGTAACGATAATAAAAAATACAATTAATTGAAACATTATAACCAAAAATTTATTCCAAAATTTATTTGAAATCTTGCAAATTCATTAAATAATTTTGACATGAAAACTAAAAATTTATTTTAGAATTTATTTAAAATTGTTTCATAACTTCTATTAAAATATATAAATTGTTATGACTGTAAAAATATTTTTATTTATAATAAATATTTAATATTTAAATGGTTTTCTTATCATTTTTAATTTTAAGATATTTAATAGATATATTAAAAAGATATTTTTTATTTTTAAATAGATATTTAATTATTTTATGATTTTCTTTCATTATATCATTTTTAATTTTTAAGATATTTAAAAAACACATTAAAAATATTTTATTTTTAAATACGTATATGATTTTTTAATATTGTGTTGGCCAAAAAGTCATTGCGTTTTTGAGTACGTCCTAATAAAAAGTTTAAAAATATAAAAGGATGTGATAAAATTTAAATACATTATAATAAATATATTTAAATATATATATATATATATATATATATATATATATATAT
>MQRK01245999.1:0-11703 GCA_001938485.1 Girardia tigrina
AATTTTTAAAAATATTTAACAAGCAAATTAATATAAAAATATTTTACCCTTTAAATTAAAAAATAATAAACTATTCAGGCGAGATAAAAAATTAAAATTAACCCCTCATAATTGTAAAATGAAGTAGATATAAAAAGTCTACATAAAGATTGTTAGGATTTTTTATGAAATGTTTTTAAAATTTTTTGAAATAATAATTGAATTCAAAGTGTCATCTTAAAATCAAAAAAATAAGAACTAAATAAAGGAATATTAACTATGATAAAATTTCGTAAGTTTACATTTAAAAATAAAATTATTTAATTGTCAGAAAGTAAAAAAAATTCAAATGGATTATTAATACTATATTTATTTTTATTATACCGGTTTGAGACTTATGGAGTAAATAGTTCCTCAAAAGTAAAAAAAATAAATGAATTTAATTTTGATAGACATTTTTTTAGTGAAATAAAATTTGAAAAAGTGATGTCGGCTTCTAATATCGATAGCGTGGAAGATGTTCCCAGAACATCTAACAAAGATGTTTTGAAGAAACAAAGAATTTAAAATTTTATTTCCCAAATTACAAGATTTACACCTGAGAGAAAAGGTACTTTATTTAATTAACAGTAATACTTAGAGATAAATAGTTCTAGAATTTGATATATTCAATATAGGTTGTTAGGAATTTAAATGTTTGGAAAATTTATGAAAGAAGGTTATATTAAATATGTACAAATTAAATTTTTTTATATAATTAAATATGTAACATTCGAAAAAAATAAAATTACTAAAATTAAGAAGATCAAATAAATTTCTAATAAAAATTTTTTGAGAGTTTTAATATAATATAAAAAGTAAAAAAAGTGTATAATTTTTATGTGAAACGATTTTAAAAAAGTAATAAAATTAAATGAAACGATTAAATATTTTAATTGTTATCGTAATTTAAAATTGATTATAGAAGTAATAAAAAAATCAAATATGAATATTTATATGTATTTTTATCTATATCGGTTTAAGATTTATAAAAAAAAATAGTTTCTCAAAAAAATAAATTTGTTTAAATATTAAATTTAAACATTTTTATGTGGTATAATAAAAGTTTTAATGTCTGCTACTAATAATTCCGACGATGTCCAAAGAACCACTAATATAGGTCATAAAATGCATTAATTGTTAGGACATTTTAGAATTAACGGAAACTTAAATACTATGAAAATTGAATTGTATTGGCCAGATATGACAACAGATATAAAGAATTAAGTTAAAACGTGAAGCGTATTCAAGAATTAAGTGAAAGACAGGTCGTGATAAAGTCCATCTTTAGAGATATTTTGTTAACCAACCATTTCAAATTATTGAATTTAAGATATTTGTGGACCTTTCCGCTGTACTAAAGATGATCAACTTTATGTATTATGCATCATAGACTACTTTTAAAAATATCTGTCTTTAATTTCCATAAAGAAAATTGATTCGATTACCATCATAAAGTCATTTTGGGATCAATGCATCTCGGAATATAAAAAACCAGAAAATATTCATTAAAAAAATGCCTCTTAATTTACGTCAAGAAAAATTTCGACAATTATGTTCAGACGATTATGTATGAACATAACACAGTCACACTCTTCACCGCACTACCCATGATCAAATAATTTACTTGAAAGACTTTTTCGAACTGCGAAACAGTTAATGGGGTCATGTATGATGGCTGTAGTGTGAGTGTCTCTCACTCTTTTAATTATCATTTTATATCACATCTTTCGTGTGACATGTACCAATTTGATTGTTTACCATCTATTGGGTTCTTGATCAAAGGACGTTATCATTAACACAACACTTTATTTCTACCACAATTTGAGTTTTTTTAACAAATATTTCCGAGGAACTTTTCACTTTCTTTTTACACAAACCATTATAAATAAGAATTGATATAAATATAAATATGGTTATTGTATTTTTTACAAATTAAAATTCTATACTTTTTTTAATAAAAAAATATAAAGTGAATTAAAATTTTGTCACAAAGATTTTTTCGCATCTTTTATTAAATTTCAATTTTATTGTACCTTTATATTTACCTGTTTCTCAATTAAATTTCCCAATTCTATACAATATCATTTTTCATTTCGTTTTTATAATAGTTTTAAAAAATACTTTGGATTTAATAAAATAATATTTTGAAAATAGAATTTAAAATCACAATTTCGTTTAATTTAACAACTTTTAAATTACCCCTTTTTACATAAAAAATAAAATTATATTTCCATTAATAATTACGTTTTCCAAAAAAAATTAAAATCGCATTTTCATTTAAGTCGATTTAATTGTTTTACAATTATATTTTGATTACAATTACAATTTCCAAAATAAAATTATAATTACCTTTTTAATTTACTCGTGTTTTAATTTAATCGTGTAAAATAAAAATTACCAAAAAATAGTTTAGTTTATTTTTATTTCGCGAATGAAATATTAAACTTTATATTACTTTTGATTTTATTTCAATTAAATATTTTCATCAAAATTGAAATTAACTTTTTTACTTTATAATAAATCTTTGCATAAATCTTTTAATAAACCTACCGTAAAATTTATTTTATTTCTTACATAAATTAATTTTTACATTAAATTTCTGAAAATCTTATTTTAACATATCTATAACAATATTTTACGGAATGCAATTGTTTACTTATTAATTTGATAAGATTATTATTCAAAATTTTATGAACTCAACAACGCTCCCAAAATCTTTACGGAATGCAATTGTTTACTTATTAATTTGATAAGATTATTATTCAAAATTTTATGAACTCAACAACGCTCCCAACATCCCCCGTTTTTGAAATTTTTGAATTTTTCCATATTCCTTATTATTTCTTTATCATTTTCATCTTTTATTATAACTACTCTCACGAATCGGTTCAATGATTTCGTAAGGTCCTTCAAATCTGTCGTCGCCTTTCTTTCTTATTTCTTTCATAATCCAAACCTTATCACCAACTTTATAAGTTGATCGCCTTCCTGTTTCCACCGGCGTGTTCTTCTCTTTTATCTTTTGTCTTAAGTTCTCTCGGTCCGTTTTACTGTCACCTTACCATTGTTGTCTATCTATTTTCCTGTCGAATACTACTTCTGCTGGGCTACACCTTATCGTTTTCTGTTTTGTAGCGTTTATTGCAAATTCTACCTCTTGTAATATGTCTGCCAAACTAATGGAGTTTCTCTCTTTAAGGTTTGCTTGGATGGACTTCCAGAAAATATACATGGACCTCTGTGGACCATTCAAAAGAAACATAAACATATATAAATACGTACTGGCAATAGTAGACAAATTCAGTAGATATATTAGCCTGAATGCAGTTGCTAGTCAAGATGAAAAAAACAGTTCGTAGAGTGATATTGAACAGATGGATATGGAAATTTGGACCTCCAAAGGAAATCCATGTTGATAGAGGAAAAACATTTGAATCGGCTTTGTTCAAAGATACAGTTAAAAGGTTCAAAGTCGAGATAATCTATTCAAGTCCATATCATCATAATACAAATGGTATAGTGGAAAGACAATTTCGAACAATCAGAGATGCTATAAAATTAGAATGAAGGACGGAAACCACAGAGATTGGACAGAAGTTTTGTCGGAAATAGAATTTATATTGAATAGTACAGTTCAAGCTACGACAGGTGTTTCACCGGCTGAAATAATATTTGGGAGACGATTAAGACATTGGTGGAAGAACAACAAAGAAACTAACGGAAACCAAGTTAATGTCGAACAAAATGTGGAGACAAGAAGAGTTTTTGAAGTTGGAGACAGAGTGTTGATAAAAAAGAAAATATTTCAAAAGAAGATGACCGTTACATGGGTCCGGCAATTGTGTTGTAGCGAAGTCACGATAGGAGTTACGAGTTACAGCTCGAAGATGGTAGAACTTTGATTAGAAATGTCAAATGGCTAAAGCCATTTAAACCGAGGGCATGTGAGGAATGTTTTGAATTATGTATTATTTGTATTATGTGCATGTAGAATGTTGATTCGGATTGTGTCTCTCCTACACAGATGGATGATTGATATTTTCTTTGATTCATACTAATTAAAAATAATTTAATTTAATTTTAAAGTAAAATTATTTTCAAATAATTATTGCATGTACTATTTATTTTTAATGTAATTAAAAATTTTAATTTATTAATTTAATATGTTCTATTTTTTAAAAAAAATGTTTAGATTTAATTTTAACCAATTAGATTCTTTATAATTAATAATTGATATTAACAGATTTTCATTTATTGAATTTAATTAGTTTGAAGGCAGAAAAAAATATTGATCAACAGAGATGTCAAATAGTGAATGCGTTCGTAATATTAATAAATGTTGTAAACCTCATATTGATGTTGTTAATAAATATGATTTTAAAAAGGTATATTAAGTTTAAATAGAATAATTTTTTAATATATTTTAATTTATCAAAGTATTATTAAGTAATATTTGCAAAAATATTTTAATTAAAATTTTAAGTATTGAGATAATTTTACTTTGCTCATTCTGAATGTTAATTGATAAGTTGCAGTCTTATTAGAAAAGATTCACAAAACTGTCGTTCACAAAAACTACCTTGGTACTACTTAGTGTTCTACAAATACTCTTCTTAAAAGCTCTAAATCCTTCAGAATATGGAATTTTAATGATTTGTTTGTATTCTTCAGTATTTTCTTCTTTTAATTGTTTCTTTACTCGTGTATCTGTATATAATCTGTCTACTTTTAACCTAATGTTGTGTACTATTTGCTTGTTTGTATACATATTGCCCCTCAAGCGCCCTGTAAGAATATTTAAACCCTGATTTGCAATTTTTAAACTGGACAACAAATTTCAAACTCTGTGAACAAGGCATTTTATCATACCCCCTCTATATTTTACCCCAAAATAGCTCTGTGGTATTGTGTAAAGACATGTATCTGTTACCTTTCTGAATAATTCAGTTTTATACCCTCCATTCATGCTAAGAACAATTAAAATATTATACTACTCAAATATTTAAATACTAAATTTCGAATATTGCTGATGATGATATATGTAAGCATAGAAACATGCCCAATAATTATATAAAAAAGCTTTAATCAAATAAAAGACGCAACATTTACTTTGAGATTTATAATGCTCTATTAAAATATGAAATATTTAACTCGTCTAAACGTACTTATTTATTGGTAACAGTTAATATTTAGTGGCCAATTGAAGCATTGCTAAATATTAAACCGTGAACATTTAATATTGAATTATATTATGGAAATTCAGATCGTCATGATATTCCATAACAAAGTAATCAAAATAACTCAATCATAAATAGGATCAACGTAAGCTATTATTCATTAAAGTTAATGAGAAACTATAATTTACTTTATTTTTTGAAATGGTACATCAAACTATTGATTATACTTTCACCTTTTGTTTCAATATGCAATTATTAGAATTCTGTTTTAATGTACATGAATGACTTGGTAAATAATTTTTACAAAATAAAATAGTTTATTTAATTTTAATGCATGAATCAGCGATATCGGAACTAAGCGGCGACAAATTTTCATAAACACATGAGAATATTTACAAAACGTAAATTTGACTTAACAAATTTGATTTTAGATGTCATTTAAAAGAATGTGATATACATTTATGTAACTATCCATCACGAAAACACTTTAAATTTTGGCTTCTTGTCAATAGTATATAAAAATAAATTGAAATTTAAAAATGTAAATATCGTATTTCAAGTGTTTCTGATTACTATTTCTATTGACTTTTTATTTTAATATTAGTTTTCATTTTTAATAATTTAAATATAATAAAATTTATAGTTTTTAAGCAAGTCGAATTTTGTATGTCACAAAAATTTATGAATTTTAGATTACTAATTTTTTGAAAATTGTCTTTCTGAAGTGTTAAATTTCTTATTTATGAAAATGTCTCAAAATTGAAAAGAAAAAAATGTTAAATTTTGAGTTTAAAATTATAATTTATAAAGCTCGAGCAATTCCAAATGTATTTTAAAAAATCATTTTATCATATTTGTTATGTGATCACCACAAAAAGCGTAATTGGAATGACCTTGTTTTGTTTTAAATGTATAATTAGAGGTTCTTCAGCAAGGTCAAATGCGGTAATTATTTAAGAATGATTATTATGAAAAGTTATTAAAAACGTATTTTATTTGACAAACGACGCGAAACAATGTCGTCTAATGGTAAAGAAAAAGTTGTGTTGGCATACAGTGGGGGTTTGGATACTTCCTGTATCTTGGTATGGTTGCGAGAGAAAGGTTACGATGTGATAGCATTCCTGGTATGTGAGTCATTCAGTGTAGAAGTTTCATATTTTGTGAGTTCTTCAGGCTGACGTTGGACAGGAGGAGGACTTTGAGGCTGCTAAGAAGAAGGCGATGGATTTAGGAGCGCTAAAGGTTTTCTATAATTAAATTAAACATAAGATTACCGAATTATGTTTAGTTTTATTGTCTCGATTTGAAAAGAGCCTTTGTGGACGAATATATATTTAAAGCCATTCAAGCAAATGCGATATATGAAGACCGTTATCTGTTGGGTACATCTCTGGCACGGCCAATAATCGCAAAGTGAATTTATGTTTAAATTATTTGAATTAAAAAAAAATAAAAATTTACCATGTTTTTAGAAAATTGGAAGAATAATTTCATCTTAAATTGATTATAAAAAGTATAATCAGTACTTACAATGTTCTTCCAACAATTTATCGTATCATAAAAAAGAAGTTTTTAAAATAAAGGCATCCTTTTTTTACAGATATATTTTCTGTTTTCTCATTGAAAAAAGTTAAAATGGCTAATATATATACACCTAAGTTGATTTTAACTGGTAATACATAAAAATAAAATTATATAAATGATTGTGACACTGGAATCCAACGGAAGTTGCTGGATTTCTAGCCACTCAAACTTGAGAAGCAACGCTGGACTAGCGCGTCTAATTCATTTATAATTCATTTTAAAGAAGGTTCTTGTATATTTAATGTTCTGTGATTTATTTCAGAAAATGATTTATTGAAACATTTACTACACTCTGGTTCTCTGATGTTTTTTTAATATGTTGTTAATATTATATTAATTATTGATTATCAATTTGAAGGGGAATGATAGAAGTAGCCCAAAAAGAAAAGTGTTCCTTCTTGAGTCATGGAGCTACTGGTAAAGGAAATGATCAAATAAGATTCGAACTGGCTTGTTATGCGTTGTGCCCAACTATAGAAATTATCAGTCCGTGGAAGATACCTGAATTTTATAATCGATTCAAGGGACGGCAAGATTTATTCGAATATGCCAAAGTAACTATTGATATTACTGTTTTTTGATGATATACTTTTTAAATTATGAATTTAATTCTCTTCAATGGAAGGGATAAACAATAAGCAGACATTTAGTTCCGCAGATAAGTCATGACCTAAGTATTAACTGCATCCCAATATTTATGAATTGTATCTTTTCTAAAGAGATGTATCCCTCATGCAAGACACATTACCCTAATTTGTGTGCGATAATTAATTAAATAAAGTTTTTTCTTCATTTTGTATTGTCTTTATATACATTATGTTTTCCAATAATGTATTCCAAACTAATAAGGATTTAATCATTGTAGTGATAGTAGTTACTTATTCAGACTAAAACTGAATAGTGCTGGTGAAATAAGAACAGATTTTAATAATAATTTTTAAAGGATTAAATAATTTTAGAATGTTAATCAAATTGTTATTGTAAAAAAGAACTCATGTTTATATATTTTTAGTAATTTTATTTTTTTATTTGTTACTCTTGGCCTATATTTTGCAGTAGCTTATGGATGGGTTCAAATGACAGAATCTAATGATCTTTACTTCAAGGAATAATAATTTGGGAATTGTTAAATGGTGCTTTCATAATTTTCCTAGATTTATCACTATATATACTGTTACGTTTCTATTTTCCTTGAATAATCAAACCATTCAATTTTTTTGTCCTATTTTATTTTTAAAAAAAATTAATAATTTTTAAAATTTATTTGAAGCACATTTTGTTATAAAAACTCACTCAGAAATGCCTAAATAAGTTGGATATTAGAAAAATTAAAAAGAAGCACAAATTAAATCAATAAAAAATAAATTATCTTTTAATCAAAAAGAACGAAAAAGCGTTTTTTTGTTTAAATAATAAATAAAGAAAAATAGAAAATTCAAAAATGCGGAAGAGTACCAGACGAACGAAAGAGCAGCGAAGGATTTGATTTTCACACAAATTATTTTAAGTTAATAAATTTTGTAGTTGGTTAGTTCACCTTTTTGATTTCTCACACGCAAGAACCGTGATCGAGCCCACTACACATGCATTTATAATATTTCTCCATTATAGAAAAACTCACGAACTTAGGACTTACTTAATTATATATAATAACATATAACCCGGTAATATCTTTTCTTGTCAAGAGACATTTTTTAATTATTTGTTTCGCAACTTGATAAAGAATTTTTCACTTAATTATGATTAATTTGTTACTAATAATGTATTAGTTCAGTTAGCGTATTTGTGATGACAGATGATAAAAGAAATCATTCATCATACTTCGCTTCTACTTGTGTTCTCAAATTCTTTAAAGTTTAGTGTACAACCAAGTATTCATCACTTTTTTTTATAAATCTGTCTCATAATAAATACTTTTACTTTCAGGTTTACCTGTAAAAACAAAATTTACACCAAAAAAGAACTGATTTGTAAAAAACAAACCATCAATACAAATAAAGTAATTACAATATAAAATAAATTGATTTCACAAAAATATTTTGTTTCAAAGAGTTCATGATGTTTTAAAGTTTTCGAGTTACTCAAATAAAAATAAATTAGCACAATTAAAAATATTTTTGTAAAATGATATTTGAATCAAAGGTAATCTTGCCATATGTTTATCGAGTAGTGAGGCAAAGATCTGTTGGGGTTTTGAGATTTTTCCATCTTCACATCACTCTATTCAATTACATCGATGTTTCATTGTACGTTATAGTGAATAATATCTCTGTATCGGGGGTGACTTCCCCAGCTTTGTAACTTTAAGAAATCGCATTCCTTTTCTCGCCACAATATTATTATAAATCTGCCTATGTGTATTGGGTTGCTGGTCGATACTCAAGTAAAAGGTAAAGCTTTCCAGGACTTTTATCTAGAGACGGAACAGCACCAAATCTAT
This sequence comes from Girardia tigrina, assembly GCA_001938485.1. Taxonomy (NCBI): domain Eukaryota; kingdom Metazoa; phylum Platyhelminthes; order Tricladida; family Dugesiidae; genus Girardia; species Girardia tigrina. The sequence continues at coordinate 9,226 of MQRK01245999.1, forward strand.
TTTTCCGGTGACACCGGGAAACTATTCCTGACTAACTATTCACGACATGCCATGTAAATCATAAGTAAAAATTTTATAATTCAATTAATTTCTTTTCAAATATACACAATATTTTTTTAGATAGTTTTAACAAAATGTAATGTTATTTTTTAGCATAGTAAGTCTTCAATAAGTTATTTCAAGAACGGTTTTGGATTGTTAGAAGAAATCGGAATTTCATTTGACAAACATTTATTAATAAGATAAAAGTCTGTGATCTTCTTTTGCATTTGGGATCTTTGAATCTTCGATATATTTTCCACAATTAACTGCTTTTTAAAATAATTGCCAAATTAAATAATTTAAACAACTCCGATTTAATTTTATTAATTACATTTAATTAAATTTAACTTATGTTAAATTAATTCAATTTCATCGAACTATTTAAAAATTATATTATAAATTCGACAATTACTTTTGGGATAGACAACATACTTTACAACATACAACACATCATACCAAACATTCCTCACTTTATATCTCTTTCAAAATTATACGGTACTATATACCTCTTCGTTCACTATACATTTGATTGTCGGTAGTTTTATTTGTTCTAAATATATTCAAGTCTATATTCAAATTCATCATTCACGATTTACCTTTGGACATTGTTCTAATATCAATTGATAATAAAAGGTACTGTTTTGAAAATATTTTTATTATTTTTAGTCTAACATGTCTCACCAGAGTATTTCTGGTAATCAAAATTTATGTTCCCGATTAATTATTATAATTTTAGATACAATAAAATAAATATTTATTAATATTCAAAATGAACTAGAATTTACTCATTTATTATTATTTTATATAATTTTTAAAATTTTCTTACTGTTTATATCTTTCATCTATTTAAACAAATAATAAATCTATAAAAGAAATTTAAATTCAAATTTCTTTGCTTTGATAGTAATAAGAACACTAATGGCTTTTAACATTTTTATTATCACAGCAAGTTTGATTGCCCTCAGGACATTCTTTGTTAAAGCTTATTAATAATTGACTTTAATCTTATTATCTGAGCAAATGGAGATATAAATAAATTGTTAAAATATTTACTCAAAATTTATTGGATAAAAAATTAAAATAATTATTTAAAAAATATTAATTCATTTTTTTATTTAAAAATTGTAAATAAAATTAATAAACTTATTTAAAACTTTACAATTATTTTAAATTAGAAACAAATTTAAACAATTAAGATAATAACAATTAAAATATTAATTATTCATCTGAGTAGGAGAGACAATTCCAAATCAACATACAACAATAACATAAAATCTCAAACATTCAAAATATTCCTCACAGATTGTATAAATAAAAGTTTAATGTTATAGATGACATCTCGAAGGGCAATGACACAAATATCATTGAAGTGTTCACAGAACGATTTGCGAGCAGTCCTTGGAACTGTAAAGCGATAACAGGCCGATAGAAAGGGATCAGATTGAGTGTTTGACTCGTCACAGTTGCACGGCTCAGTAAACTCTTTCATCAGGTTTACCTTGAATTATCTGTCAAAGAAATTGAAAAGAATAATCTGATTGGTCGGATCGGCAATTATTTCGTGTCTCGGGTTCGATAGAGACGACGAATTATTTCCGATTTTTCCATTGGTTTATGTCACGAAGTCCATTCTATTGTCGTATCTCACAGAATCGATGATCAAATCGTTGATGGGCAACTCTCTCATCAGTCTCAATCCCTCGGGTGTCACGAGATGAATCTCAACATAGAAATATTTCACCACGATCAAATTCAAATTATTTTGGACGATGAAATTACAAATAAGACTTGTGACATTCCAATCGCTTTTTGCAATGTGACATGATAAAAGCAAGACTGATGAATTTGAATTGTTTCCTTATTTGAATGATTAAAACAATTTATACATTAATTTTGTTTTTAAAAACACTACACAACTCACACCACAGTAAAACAATCTGATTTTCGTCATTTTACTATTACACTGAAAATTTTCAGAAATTCTTTTTTTTTGTTTTTGCAAAGATATGAGTTTATTTCGCTTTAGTATTTATAGTTACTAATATGGAATTTTTGCATATTTATATACATATTATAAATATGTATATGATTTAATTTGATATAATAAGAACCCCTAAAATGTAAATAAACAACATTGTCAAAAATGGCCTTAGATGCTTGAGTTAGGTGTGGAATCAGTGCTATTAATAGCCACATCTTTTTTAGAACGTATTTTTATGACTCGAAATGAAAATTACCATACTCTTTAATAGTAAATTTTCAAAATTTTAAATGTGTTTGTAAGGATAAATATATAAGGATATAATATATAAGGATAAATATATATATATATATATTATTGAGTCTTGTGAACGCAAGTTTAGTATTTCGAAAATATAATTTGATCAAAGCTTTTTTAATACAACTATTGGACATGTTTCGATTTTTAAAAAAATC
>MQRK01246000.1:0-10206 GCA_001938485.1 Girardia tigrina
TAAATAAAATTTATAGAATATTTGCTTTTTATTGCTTGATTTTGTTTATTTTGTATATAAAGATCTTATGCATGAATTTAATGATCATAGAAAAACAATAAGGAGTATTCCATGACCATTATATGATTATGTCTACTGATCCTATGGATCTTGAAACACTTGAAGATAAATCAAAAAGTAAGGGATGAGTATAGAATTCTAAAGTATATTTTTTTGCTTATGAAATGGATGTAATGAAGCGTTGTCAGATAAATTTCCATTTCGTCTTAGGTACCATGTATATATTATGTACGCACTGAAGATTTTGCGTATGGGTGCGTATGATAATGGGGGTTGGTAATTATTAAATATGTAAACATGCAATGGTTTCTTAAAAACATCTTTTTATTTTTCTGCTCTGTGAAAACACCATCATTCTATCAACAAAGGTGGAATATGAAATCTAATAAAGAATTAAATGTTGGTGTAAAAATATATTATAAGATTCCCTGACGCATATTGTTGTTGTTCTGTTCATTTTCCCTTTACTCTAATAATATAGGGGATTTTGCATATAATGCACACAGCCAGCATTTGTTATGATAGTGTTTGTTGGAAGAACTTTAGAACATTGTATAAAAATGGGTGGTTCGAGACTCGATTTGTAGAAAATTTAGAGGGTGCAATGGGGGGAGGAGGGGGGTTAAAATATTGACTTTTTTGCGTATGTAATAAATGGATGGCCCCTTATCATTCGTGCACATCACAGATGGGCACTAGCTTAGGGATAATATTCCCCATCTATTTTTGATGCAGTAATGATTAAGCTACTCGAATCTGGCTATTTTACGTTATTTTTTTAAAAATTTAAAAAAATTTTATTTTTTTAAAATTGGAGAATTAAAATATATTCATAAGCAAATGCTTATGAATATATTTTAATTCTCCAAAATTATGTTGGTAAGCTGGAGTATATTATGTATTGTCAATGCATGTCATTTCCATTTAGAATTTATATTTTTTTGACATTTACAAATGGTGTATGATCTATATAAATAGATACAAGGTCGATTATAATTGGTAACTTTATTTTTAATTTTAAATATACTTTTATATAAAGGAATATATCCAAAATGCCTACATGGCATATTTAATCGAGAACAGGTGTAGATATCCTTATTACGATTTAACTCCTTAGATTGCACTTTGTTTAAGGATGATTTATTTGAGGATTTAATAAGAAATTCAGTAATAGAAACTGTGAAACAACCTTGTTTCAAGAATAATCGTCAACACTATATGGAAAATTTATTTTAATACCGGAATTTCAACTTTTTATAAATAGTTAAATTACAAATAAAAAGAACTTTTAAAAAACCAAGTGTGTAAACAAATTCAAAATCCTCTGTAAATGAAGGTAATCAATAATAGGCAATACACAGATCGAATGAAAGCAGAAAACACAAAACAAATTTTATTCAATTAAATTAAAATCGCCGTCTTCCAAATTCTCTCATAATTGTCGTCCGTGAGATCTGAAAACAATGAATAATGAATAATTCCAAATCAATAAACATTATTGATCAATAATCGATATTCTCTCAGACCTATCATTATAAATTCACAGAAGTGAACAAAGGCTCACAATTATCATCACGAAAACAAATATCGATTATGAAATGTAGCAGGAATTACCACGTCAATCGATACAAGAGGAAATCGATAACAAACTATTTCCTGACACTTACTATTCGCATTATTCGATCAAATTGACAAAAATCAATTTGAAGATACCAATGCGAATATATTCGATACGGTACTTAAATATCAAACTAATTACTTTTTCTTTGTTTGCTCGAATGAAAGGCGATTCAGTTCATATTAATTCCATTTATTATCCTAAACCATAAATCATAATAAATCAATGCACAAATAATATATCAATAAATATTGATTGGAAATTGTCTCAGACCTATCATTATAAATTCACAGAAGTGAAATAGGCTCAAATTTATCATCACGATGAAAATATAAAAATCACTAAAAATGTCACGAGAAGTACCACGTTATTGCTATTGGCAACAACAAACTATTTCCACGTATTAATTTACGCATCTTTCGATCATTACAATGAAAATCGTAATGAAGATACCGATGCAAAATATAGAAAGAAAAATAAATTACCAACCTTTATTTAATTGATCTTTTAATTGGTATTAATTTTCATATCATTTCCATTTGAAATGTTAAATCTGATGGTATTATTCTTAATTAAAACAAATTTTGAAAAAATGAAATTTTTTTTCAATATTTTTAAGGATTTTTTTTAAATATTTTTTTTTATCAAAAAAATATATTTTGCGTTGGATTATTTTTAATACATTTTTTTTAAATAATCAAAAATACAAAAATTATTAAATAATTTTCGTAATAATTTCATTGTATTGCTTTCATAAATAATTTTTTTACGAAAAACGAAAATAAATGTATAGTGCACATCAAAAGTAAAACGAAGAACATTTAATTTTTTAGTAATAAAACAAATAACGGTTCCATGAAAATTCGACACAAATGAAATGAGATATTTTCATAGTGACTCCACATTTTCAATAAACTAGATTTTTAATGGGACTTTCGATTTTAATTAATATATGGCTTTATGGTATTTTTTCATTTCAAAATGAAACTGGTATTTTGACATGAAATTTTAATGTAATACATATGGTGACCCTTTTATATCAGCAGATTTTCGTTCTCCACTTAATTTTACCGATTTTATATTGTGCCAGTTTTTAAAATTTCATAACTATCCATTTGAAGCACCAAATCCTTTTATCATAAGATTTGTCGCAATTTTCAAAGCACAATTTTTAAAGTTAGTTCCATATAACTGGTTTGTTAGATTCCCTCATTTTCTATAACTCTTAAAAACCTTTTCATCAATTTCGTTATAAATTTCTGATTTATGTAGAATTTCTTTAATATATTTTTTTAATATATTTGTCTCTAATCTTTAGAAAGATCAACATGGAGAAAGGCATTTTTCTACATAGCAGTGATTAAATTTGCACCGTTTTTAATTTTTTTTGAATTATCGTTGAATTACGAAGATTTTATTTCATCTTATTCACTTTTTGAGAATAAATTAATTCAAAAGATAAAAAATTTTAAAATTGAAATAAAATAAAATAGATTTGGCAATTGAAAAAAAATCGCTAAAAAATTTTCCTCAAAGTAAAAATAGTTTTTAATTTTACCCCAAAAATTAAGTTACCCTAGAATCGGATTTATCCCAAAACTAAAGTCCTATTGTACATATATATTAATTAAAATCTAAAGTCAAAATAAAATATAGTTATTAAAAATGACAAGTTTTAAAAAAATATCTAGTTACAATGAAAATATCTCATTTCATTTGTGTCAAATTTAAAAATGTGTCGAATTGTCTGTGTCGCATTGTCTGGTCACCAAAAGTAACATGTTATTAAGAAAAATGTTTTTATATGAAATATTTTGGATTACCATCAATTGTAAAATTAGTCTGTCTTTTTAAAATATTATTATTCCTAGCGAAATGTGCAGACTATTTAATATCAAAGTTTTCGGGAAAAATTGAAAAATAATCTTATTTATTTGGATTTTTGAAAATTTTCACTAGACTTTTTAGAAAAAAATATTTTTGGTTGATGATGACGGTTGATCCGTCAATAAATTTAATTGCAATAAATTTTGATGATCATCTTTTATCTTTTAAAGATAAAAAAATAATTAAATAATGAAATTTTTACATCAATAAAAAGTTGCATGTAAATTAGAAGTTCAAAATTAATGATTTTAAAAATTAATATGTAAATGAATATGTTTATTACCGCTTTCACTCAATGAATATGAATTAAATTATAAACTAATGAAGGTTTTCATTAGATGTTAGAAGTAAAAAAAATCAAATAATTAGAATGCATATTTCAACGATAACTATTTTTATACACAATTTTGTGGATTACGAAAAGGAAATAACCGTATTGGGATGGCTCTTCGGGAACAAAACTCGGGCGGCCATCTTGCCCAAACGCTTCTAACGAGGAACAAATCGCGATAAAATTCATTTAGAGAAAATCGGATGATATGTTTAATTTATAATAATTTTATTATTATCTAATTTAATTTATCTTTTTTTATTTATTACTACCAATACATTATTTTGATATGAACCCCATCAGGAGATTCCCCCTGATGCTGGTGAGTGGTTCATATCGTACCAAATTAAGTTCATCTGGTCCTTTAACTTTAGCAGTGAACAAAATCCGATACCTTCTAGGTTTCTTAAAACTGCTTTTACTTAATCATAAAGTTACTGTTGCCTAAGGATTGATTTATGTTATATATATATGTTTTATATATCTATATATGTTTCATAAGTTTCTATGATCATTAAAAAATTTTGCTTAAAATTATTTACATTTCGTGAAAAGGGTTTTATATCTCCATATATTTTGTTTATATGTTTCGTTCGGGCCGTAATTATCAAATTTATTATTTAGTTATATTATTTTCATTTTCATTTTTTCTATCCTAGTCAAGAAAAAGAAAGGAATAAAACTAAAAAATTATTTTATCACAGTAAACAAAAGAAAAAGTTTATCCGCCGTCATCACTCATCGAAATCCGATAAGACAATAAATTCTTCCTCCTGGCCTGTGGTGATAGATCGATACTTGAGCCGATCTTTCTTTTCTTTCAATGCCAGGAATTTCGAATCGAGAACCAGTCGCTGTTGACTCTCCAAAATTTCCTCGAAGCTGTTTCAAGCTTGCAGGAGAACAACATGATTATGTTCGCTGTGCGGTTATGTCGTACACGACTGTTCAGTGTTGTGGGTGCTCCCAGTCCTTGTCTCCGCGACAAGCTCCTTTATCAGATGAATTTCTTTCAGTTCGTTCTTAGCCTGTTGATATAATTGGGCCCCTCTTTTCCTTGGTTCCTGACGCTTTTGAGCTCGGCTGAATGTGCTGGGGGACGACAACATCATGTCTTCTTTTGTAGTCGACCCATAAATCGATGAACTCGACATAGGAGGTCTGATAACCCCATTCTCAGGTAGTTTCTTTTTTATTTCATTAGCTGCTTCGACGATGATCTCAGGGTGCTCCTGAGAAATATGATCGACGATTTTTCGTCGGTAATTATTGATGTTTTGTTGGATGCGGATGTCAATAAACTCCATTTGAAAAGATCTGACCTTCCGGTGGGCCTCTAAATACTTCTCTACGGTGGGTCTGTGCACCGACAAAGGAACGGAGTTTCTTCTGTATTCCTCCAATTCTAATACTGCCTCTGTCAGATCGGCCTTTACTTTTCTGTAATTTTTCTTCCATTCTCCGAGTTCCTGGAAAAGGTTTTGTTTGTTTTCCGTTGTCTTATTTTGGTTTTCTGCAATGATAAGATGATGACGACGGATAAGAAAAAGAAAAACACAAAAACTGAACTGCAGGAGGTTGGAAATTCGGTTTAATATTTATTTTACGACAAACGTTCGGGTCGTTTTTAACCTAGCTTCACGTCCTTTTCTGCTGCCAGATCGTCAACAGTCACGGTAGGCACTATGAGCAACTGCCGCTATCAATGAACAGATCGGCGGCCACCATTTTCTCAAAGTCCTTCTTCCAACCTTCAGCCATCTCAAGGAAAATAAAAGAAAAAACTTTGTTCTTACCTAAAAAAAATTAATAACAAATTTGTTACCCCTTACCCTAACTCTAACCCTAACCAATTTTTTAATAACAAATACACCAGGATACACTACCCAAAAGGTGTAACGCGTTCGTCTTCTCGATAACCCACCTTTACCGCTTTTCTTTACAGTATAATACACACATACATATATATTTTTTGCAACCCCATCAAACAACCGGTGCAATCTTCAACACGAAACACTAAAAAAGTTTAACGAACATCACTCAATCACACACAAATGCAACTATTGTCGTCGAGGGCGGTGGGTTATGTTGTGTACCACAATATGTTACTACATACATTAAAAAATTTTATTTTATTGTAAAAAAATATTTTATCACTTATTTTATTGTAAAAAAATACAAATAGTACACAACACTTTCTATGTAAAAATTATTTTATAATGTAAAAGAAATCATGTAAAAAAATGATATTTATTATAAAGTTTGTTTTAATATTCTTTAATTTAAATAAAGTTTGCAAAACGCTTTCATTTTTTTTTAATGTCACTTAACGCTAATAATGATAAATGTTATTTGTCACTTTTTCAAGAGAGCTTTAAATTATTTAAATCTATAAACTCAAAAACAATCTTTAAAGCTTTAAATCTCAAAATAATATCCAAGACGTACAAAATTCAATAAGTCACCAATTCTATTGATCACGTCATCTCTGTAATGGTATTGCTAGACTTATGAAAGATTGTTAGTCGGAAATGAAAATAATTTATTTGAAATTATTATTCAGTAATTTAATGAATTAGTGGAAAAGTGTTTCCTGTGAGTTATTGTTGACTAAATCACCTAATATATCAATCAATGTCCAAACGAGCCTCTCTTCTACTTTAGTAAAAGAACACTATTACCTCAGTTTACCTTGCCAGATTTAAGTTGATTCAATTTAATGCTCTTTAAAATTATATTTTTTACGAGCCAGTCTCAAGAAACCAATAGTTTTGCTCAATCAATTGGTGCTGAGCTGCGAGTTTCAACTTTTTTTTGTAAAATTGTTAACAGAACATGACAAAACGCACAATTTACGTGCGTGTTAGCATAATTTTGTTTTTTGCCTAAAAAATTTGTTTTGGATATTTTCAAAAATTTGTGAATTATTTTTTATAGTAACAATTTTCAAAAAAAAATAAAGATAAAAAAATTAAGATATAAAACATTATTAATATTTAAATTTCCTTTACTTTATAAATAAAATAAATAAATAAATAGTTTAGAGCCAATTTCTATTGTAATTTACTATCAAACTGAAGGATTTATAGGAAGAGTTTGATGATCGCGCAAAATTGAATGAGCGGCAATAAGAAGATGAGTTAATAAAAGATTCTAACTTTAATTTGTCTGAACAATTATGGAATTTCGAATGATATACAATTATCAATTAACAATAATTTGAGAGCAATTCTTGTAGGTTTCGTCCTATAAGATTGAAAACTTATGAATAGTTCTTGAGGTATTCGATGGCATATAGAATCGAAAAGAGAGCCAGATCCACCTAAATAGCCCCTTTCTTTTTTTGTCAAACTTTTGTTTATTGAATCGAATAATTGAAGACTTATAAAAGATTCCGAAATCTTCAATTTGGTTAAGAATCCTCGGTAAAGTAGTGATATTTCGTTATCATTTTCAAACTTCTACATTATTGTGTTTATGGAATATTGACTTCTTGTATATTTTGATGTCTATTTAATTTATTATAATAATTATTATTATTTATTCGGTTCCTATCTACTGGAGTGATAGTCAAATGGTTTTTTCTCCAATTGAGATAGAGAAATTCTTTAAGAAAATCGAATAATAAGAAAAAATAATAAAATATAGTATTTATTATATATAAATAGATAAATATTTTAGTTTAAATGTAAATATTATTATGACACCTCACAGTAGATCAATATTAGGATCCATCCACCAAATAATATCCAATAAACTTCGAAATACATGAATTAAAAAAATCCAGAATTTCAGCACTACGAACATTTACTTTGGGGACTTCAGGGATCATCTCTGCAAACCAATCAGGCATACTTCCACATAGTGTCCCTGAGAAAATTAGATTGGGTTCGAATTCGTCTTTAGATTTAATTGTCTGATAGCTAGCCGAATAATTGCACACATAGCGGCCATAAAATCGTAAAAGTTGAGTGCCTTGAATCCACCAACGAGGCTAAGCTATAATACTCTTGGTTTGAAGGCCATAGGGAGTCGAGACCAATTTGTATGATCAATTTAAAAAGCGAAGAGTCATTCAAAATTTGATCATTACTGTTGAATGAGAAAGTGCTGACTCTTAAGCTGCCAAAGAATTTTAAATAAAATTATTATTGAAGGAAACTTTTCATAACAACTTGTGTTTTATGCAGAAAATTTTCAAAACAAATGTGACTCCACTTAACGCTCTTTAAGTCGATAAACCGGGGTATTGAGTACTTTATTGGCAATTATACAAGTTGATTACAAAATCACCATTTTAATATACAAGACAGAACAATCATTGTCAATTTTTGTCTGAAAATGGTGAACATTACTCGGAAATATATAGAATCAATATATTTTGAAAATTTTAAAGGTGTTTCTCGTTTTAATGTGCAACTTTAGCAATTAATTTTGAAATTTTTTAATAATAAATATTATTTTAAACATTAATTGGTAAAAGAAGACAAAATCAACACATCCAAGAACGCCATTACTCACATAATTGTAACTAGTATTTAGTAAAATAATTGATTAACACACGAACGTTTGAGATTATATTTTAAAAGAAGCTTAACTGATAAAAGCTCAAAAATTGATTAAGTGTTTTAAAGTACAAGCTATTATTTTTAATATTTGAATGATTTTACAATGTCTGATTTGGAATACAAAAAATGTCACAACGAATTCACCTATCGAGGTCGACAATTTAACGGTTATACGACAGTGGAAAATTTAGACGAAACCTGCAATTTTAAGTTTCTTGAAACGGACATTATTGTGGCCACGTTTCCGAGGAGCGGTACGACATTCACTCAAGAAATCGTATGGCAAATTAAAAATAGAAAATTTGTGAAGAGAGGTGAACAAGTGGAAAGTACAATGTCGAGATTTCCTTTTATTGAATTCAATCATAAAGTTATACCGGATCTTTCAAGAAGTTTTGCTGAAATTCTAATGTCTCAAAAAGATGATCCATATCGTTTGATCAAAACACATGTTCCATATGAGTTTATAAAGGAAAACGTGGAGACAGTAAAGTCTAAAATGATTGTTGTAATGAGAAATCCGAAAGACTGTTTGGTTTCCAACTTCCATTTCTACGTGAACGTTATAATTCACGAATGGAGTGGTTCTTTTGACGAATTCTTTCCAATCTTTCTTCATGGAAAAACGTATACTGGAAGTTATTTTGACAATAATCTTGAGTGGTGGGGCTTAAGAGAACGATCGAATGTTCTGATTATATTTTACGAAGATTTAGTTAAAAATCTTTCTGAAAATGTTAAAAGAATTGCAAAGTTTTTGGGAGAAACATTAACAACCGACGAGTTGGAAGTTATCGTCCATAATTCTTCATTTGCCGTGATGAAAGAAAATMMAAAAATTAATWTTAGTATCAACGATAAATTTAATTTTTTACGGAAAGGCAATGTTGGAGATTGGAAGGATTATTTGTCTGATGAACAAAATAAATTATTGGAGGAGAAAATMATGGAAAGATTTGACAAAGTCGGTCTAAAATTTGATTATGAATGATTCTTTTTGAAAAAGAATATTTGAAAATAGGATAAAAGAATTGTAATAGTTTCTGAAAATGAAATAGATTAACGAAGTATTATACATTCTTTTTTGTTTTTTTCCATTCTTTTTATTAGCTTACTTTCTATATATACATCCATGGAATTTAGAAAACTATTTTTGAAGGCCTTTTACTCAATCAATTTTCTTCAAACTTTGCAACTTTTCTCATTCTCGATAAATGATAATAAATGATAATGTGGAAATTTAATAAAACTGGTAAATCAAAAACTTTTTTTTTCAAAAAACTTTTTTTCTATTTAATACAGTTTAAACATTTGGGGATAATCACAATATTTTTGGTTTCTTTCCTTCCATTCTTTATTATGAATTTATTATGCTATTATTAACGATTTAATTGCAAAAGGGAATAGTAATTTTTTGTATGAAATTTTACCTTCTACAAAATTTTCACATTTTAATTGCTAATAATAACATATTAAATTGATTAAAAAATGTAATAGTAATTTTCCGTTCTACAAAAGATTACAAAAAAGTTCTGTTGGCAAAGTAGAGTTCTGTCCACATAAAGAATGAATTAAAAAACATTTTTTGTTTACTATTTAAATATTTTATTTGAAAAATAAATACAGTAGATACCGCTTAAAGAGAATATTTTTGGGACTTGAAAAAATGTTCTCTATAACCGATATTTCTCTTTAACAGATACTTTTTTATAAGGATAATTTTTAAAAAAATATCAAAAAAA
>MQRK01246003.1:5894-21835 GCA_001938485.1 Girardia tigrina
TAAATTTCTTTTATTATATAAATTATTTTAGTATTATTTAAATTTATTTTTTATTTATTAAATATCATTTCATTATTATAATTTTATTAAAAACTTCATAAATTACGTGTTTTATGAAGATAATTAACATTACCCATTCTATTTAATTATTTTGGGAAAATAATTAAAATAATTATAATCTTTTGTTTTCATCAAACGGAGAATTTATTCTTTGATCTGGATATGTTTTACTCGAAGACTTAAAACAAATGTCAAAAAAAAATCTATAAAAACCATCAGCCTTGAAAATAACTACCGAAAAAAATTTGAAAGTATTCTCAAATCAACTTAAAAAATGGGTTATAGTAAACCACCTGTCGTTAGTAATATTTGTGTGTTTAAAGTTTATTAAAATATTTTATATAAAATATTTATTTAGTCAATTAAAAAAATTAAATGATAACATAACCCCTTTGGACCAGTTTTTTGGCATGAACCCTTATAATAAAATTGTTTTAAATCCTTTTAAATTTATCATGAAAAATTTACACGATAGATACGTTCCAGAAGATTTCGTGTAAAAACAGAATTAGATGTATTTAATTTCAAAATGGAGTTGTACATTTTTTGTATGAAATTCTCCCTTCTACAAAAGATTTTAAAAGCTAACGGATATCGCCAAATACTATTTAAATAGTATCACTAAAATTTTGGTTGGTTGGGTCGTGATGCTATTTGGTGCTTCCAATTAAAATAGCTTTCCCCGGAAATAGACTCGTAGGGAAATTGCTCAATCTGGTTTGAAACAGCCCAAGTCTCGCAAAACTTTCTACCATACACACCATGATTTGCTATATGCCAATTGTCAGGGTTTGAACTAAATTTTGATGATATTATTGAGTTTTGTATGGTTTCGGTTTTCAATTCATTCAAAGATTATCCGACCCATGAATTAACCAATTCCTTCGATTGTGGTTTTGGATTACCATTTTTGATAAATTTTATTTTTGGCCTAAATGAAATCGACACGAATCCCAAATAATACACTTACCGTTGCTTAAATCATTCAAAGGAAATATATGGTCGATCCCCTTTATAATTAATTCTTGGTTAACCCAGGATTTTGATTGAGTAGTATGTAAGATACGATTTTGTTTGCAAATAGGACTTCCATCATTTCCTTTATGTAATACCAAAGACATTACCTTCCTACCATCTGCCCAAATAGAAATCAGTGTTGTTACTCTCATTTAACTAAATCCAGTTGATTTCATAACTACATGGCGTGCTTCGAGTAAATCCACAGTATTTGTTCTGGCATTCTCAAAAAATACTGCAGATTCATCCATCATTAAAGTCTTTTTAATATTTAAATAAGGAAGACGTTTTTTTAAATATTTCATATAATTAACAGCACGTAAAAATATGTCAGAGTCTGATGATGTTAATAAATTGGTAGTTCGCCTAAGTGAAAATCCATTTCTCTTCATAAATCCTGTTATCCAATTTCCAGTAATCTTTAATTTAATATTAAACTCTTTACTCAATGCTTCTGTCCTATCAGAAATATACTTCCGACTAACTTTCATTTTTCGTATTCTAAGATCTATTATCTCATCGCAAATAATTTGTTATATTGTTCCCAAGCTGGTTTTCTTTCCTGCTCCCAAGCTGGTTTTCTTTCCTGCTCCCAACGCTCTTTTCATTGACGGTTTATGATTAGCAAGTTTGTGTTTGTTTCTAAACCACTGTTGAAACATAGAATGATCATATATTTCCCCGTTTTTAACTTCGAAATGCTGTTTTTTTGCACGTTTTGCCTTGCAACATGAACTCGATTACTTCTTTTTTGAAAGCGATTGTAAACGATCGTTTGGCCATAAGAATTTTTAAAACAATTTAATTAAATGATTTTAAAAATTAATGATTTTTTTCAAGTGATTTTTAAAAACTTAAATAGTGATAACAATAGGGTCGTGATACTATTTAAATAGTATCACTAAAAATTTTTTAAATTGGTGATATCATTTGGGCCGTGGTACTAATTGGCGATATCCGTTACTAATAACGTAATAAATTGATTTAAAAAATATAATAGTCATTTTCCCTTCTAAAAAAGATGACACAAAACATTTTGTTGACAAAGTATATTTCTGTCCGCTTAAAGAATATATGTAAAAAATTTTTTGATTTACTAGTTTGCTATAAAACCATATCTAAATTAAATAAACTTATACAAAAGATGTAAATAATCCAAATCATCCACGACCTTAGTCGAAACGACCGGCTACCGATAATGTGCAGTAGAGAAGATTATCGGTAAAAAAGGAACAGCATTGTCTATTACGAGCTGCTTCCAAAACAATCAATAAACTTTGGCAAGTATTATCAGTAATAAAGTAACTTACCGTTCTTTAAAATGGTTCTATGTTAATTTATAAAATAAATATTTTATTTTTTAATAAAATATGATTAAAATAACATAAATAAGATAAGTAGAATTAAGAATACAAAAAAATGTCCCTGAAATTAGAAAAACTTACAGATTCGGCGTGAATCTGGTCGAATATATATTGGAGACCCCGTGGAATTAACCCGGGGTCTTGATCGAAATCTCCATCATCCTTACTTCCTGTCATTGTATACGTTTTCCCACTGCTCGTTTGCCCGCTAAAAAATCGAATTGTGGTCAAAATTTTGTATCGAAAGCGATTATTTCCACGTCTATTGTCTCCCTATTTGCCGATATTTGTATTCGATTTCTTATTTTCAATTGTTTTATCAAAAAAAATTGCAGCCATTAGTAAATCTTTTGCAATTAAATAAAAAATAAAGAAGGACAATTAGTCCAAATTTAAAATTTCTAAAGTCTTAAATGTCACATAAAGAAAAGACAGTGATCATATGATTTGATTCATATCAAACCTTGTCTATTGTGTTGTTAATTTTCAGGAGTATCTCGGTACAATGTAATTTGTAGTAATTATTATTCGAATGTGAGTAAATGGTTGGTAAAGTCAGCAAACAATGAGCGATTTATTCAAGTGAAATACTATATTCTTTACTGTCCGTTCAAATACTTTTATCAAAAGATAACCTAATAATATTTTTCATCCTTTTTATTTTTAAAATGTTAATATCGAATATCAAAACCAGGTTTATGATTGAAATATCATTTTAAAAAATTAATTAATAATATTTGCAAAATAATAAATCGGTTAATTTTGAGAGACAAGTAGATCAATAAATGCTGTAAAATAAAACTTACTAGGCGAAAATTGTACAATTATAACCAGAGAAAAACGATTGGAAGAGGCTCTTGCAGTGCAGAAATATCCTCTCCTGATGAACCACAATTAAAAATATTTTTCACCAATTAATATTTCATTTGTCCACGAAACCAGAACACTTCTTTTACTTTATCTAGCTATGCTGTATTTTTCCATTCTTTTTATTAGCTTACTTTCTATGTATACATATATATCTATTGGGTTGTTGCATAAGTTCCCGCCGTTACATGAAACTATTTGTTCTACAAAGACTTTTTGATGTTTGGCGAAGTGTTATATACCATTAGAAAGCCCGTGCTATGCTCTAGAAGATTAAAGTAATCGTTTTTGCCTATATTATTTTTGTCTTTTTTTAGAACCGTCAAGTCGACAAAAAATCGCATTTTCGACACCTACTTCTTTTTGCATTTAATCGAGGTCAAAAAGTGAGTGAAGCTACCAGAGATATTTGTGCCGTGTATGGAGAGGACGCTATAGCTGAGAGAACTGCTCGGGATTGGTTTGCCAGGTTCAAACACGATAATTTCGACCTCAACGACGCTCCTCATTCCGGAAGACCAGTCGAGATGGACGAGGACCAATTCTGGGATCTTTTGAAGGAAGATGGCCACCTGACATGCAGAGAATTGGCCGAAAAGATGAATTGTGATTTTGCGACAATTTCACGTCACCTTCAGATGGGTTTCACTCAAAAGCTTGGAGCTTGGGTCCCGCACAAACTCATCCAAAAACAGAAGGATAAGCGGCTTTCCATTGCTGCTAAAATCTCGCTCGACACCAAGGAACCCATGGCCACAGGCAACGTTTCTTATACAGAATCGTCACTGAAGACGAGAAATGGTGTCTCTATGTAAAATGAAGCAAAGGAAAGAGTGGGTGAGTCCTGGAGAGAAGCCTAAACGCAGGATCAAGAAAGACCTGCACCCGATGAAGACAATGATTTGTGTATGGTGGGATTGGGAAGGTCTAACCCACTGGGAAATGCTTGGAAAGAACATGGCAGTAGAAAAGAATCTCTATAAAGCCCAATTGCATCGAGTCAATGAGGCAATTCAACAAAAAAGACCGGATCGACAAGGCCCGGTGATCCTCCTCCATGACAATGCTCAACCGCACACCGCAAAAACTGTCAAGATGGCACTCCAAGACCTCGGTTTGGAGGTCCTTCAACATCTTCCCTATTCCCCAAACCTCACCCCGACGGATTACCATCTCTTCCGCTGCCTTTCAAATGAAATGAGGGGTCTTATCTTCGAAAATCAAGATCATCTTGAGAATTGATTCAACAACTTCTTCGAGACTCGACCTAAGGATTTCTGGCGAAATGGAATCAACAAACTGGTGGAAAGGTGGGAAGAAGTAGTGAACAATGAAGGAGAGTACATAATTGATTGAGGTGTTATTATTTTTGCTGTTAAAATTTTATGATTTCATTAAATATATAATTAACTGAGTCATTATTTTGGTTGTTAAAATTCTTTGATTTCTTTGAAAATAAATGTTTAAAAAACGGAGGAAAGTTATGCAACAACCCAATATATATAATATATAATAATGTGAAAATTTGATCAGAGACTTTTTAAGATCACAGAATTGGGAAAAAACGATCCCATCTGAGTTCCTGAACAATATTAATTTAAAAAGATCCACTTATAATTTATGAGTAGTTTATATTATGCAAAAAATAAATTGAAAATAAATAAAATCCAGTAAATCGATTTAAAGTCTAAATAAAAAAAGAAGAGATGTCTACATAAAGAATGGATATCAAGAAAAATTGATTTTTGATTTCTTTTTCATTCACGAAGAATAAGTCTTGATTGAGTGGTGTATATGGATGAGCTTCCATTATTATATTAAAAATATAATTAATAAAAAATAAATATAATAATTTTTATTTTATTTTAGTTTTTCGCATTTAGTTAATTAAAAAAATGTTTTAACTTTTACATTTGTTATTTTCTTACTTGTTATTAAAGTATTTTTGTTAAGTAAACAATAGCAAAATTTTCTATTTATCCATTATTTATATTACCTTACTGTCTAGGTGTGTATCCATGGAATTTAGAAACACTTGTTCATTTTCGATGACAATAAATGATTATGTAAAAATTTGATCGAAAAAAACTTGTTAAAGTCCCAAAATGGGAAAAACAGAAAATTCGAAGTTCCCGAACAATATTAATTGCAAGATATCTACTTATAAATTATAAGTAGTTTGTATTAATTTTTATTGTTTTTTTAATTATTTTTTTAATTTTAATAACTTTGTGACAAAGTTTTAATTAAATTTAAATTTTTTTTTAATTTAATTTTTTATTTACTTGTTTAATTGTCTATCAAATGTTATATCGATTTTTAATATTATTTTATTTTATACTTTAATATTAAATTTTATATTATAATAATATTATTATCTCTTCTCTTACTGGAGCGCCCGCTTAAGGTTAGGCACTCCAGTAAGAAGAAGGTAAAATATGGTGTTTTAAAATACAAGAAACCAATGTAACAGATAGTAAACTGTACTTCGACTTCTTTATCTATTAAACTTGACTTCTCTTTCCGTCTTATACCTTTTTGAAATCAAATGTTTTAAATTCAAAAAATACGTTTTGCAATTCTTATTATTTTTTGTTAAATTATTTCTATTAAGAACACAAATTTTACTTTTTATATTTTTATTTAAACAACAATTTTGATTGTCCTTAAGAGAATCTTTGTCAAAGTTTTCGTACGAGTGCATTCCAACTAAATTGATTAATGAATTAATTCTTATTATTTTTAACAAATGGAGAAATCAAATTTTTTTTTTAATTTTTACTCAAAACTTATTGGATAATAATTAAAATGATTATTAATTATTTAAAAAATAATCATTTAATAATAATTTATTTATTAAAAATTGTAAAAATTAATTAACTTATTTAAAATTGTAAAATTATTTAAAATTAAAAATAAATTTAAACATTACATATTTTTAGATAATAAGAATTAAAATATTAATCATCCATCTGGGTAGGAGAGACACATTTCCAAATAAACATACACATTCAAACATTCAAAAAATTCCTCATAATTTCAAAATAAATAAATTATTTAAATTATTTTTCTCTAAAAATTAAACCTTGTTAAATAACTTTTCTTAATTCTTGTAAATATATTTTTTAATTTCATATTTATAAATAAAGAATTTTTCAAAAAAGAAATGATAAAAATTAGTTCTTCTATAAATAGATAGAAATTATTTGATATTTTTTCTAAAAACATAATAAAATTTGTTATTTTATTCAAAAAAACTAATTAAGAAATTTAAATAGTTGTCGGAAATTAAAAAATAATCAAATTTTTAATGAAAATTAAATAAAAATAATATTTAAAATTTTAAATGAAGAATGTTTAGAAAAAATTATTGATTTATTTAAGAATTATTAAATTTGGACTGAAAAAAATATTTTAAAAGTTATCAAAAAATATTCTAAAATTCAAAAAAAATTAAAATTAAATTAAAATAATTTAAAAATTAACAAATATTAAATCAAAACTAAAAAAAATAAAAAATATTTTAAAATTATTAAATACTAACTAAAAAAATATTTCCAAAAAATAAAAAATAGAAATAAAGAATTTTTATTTATAAATAAATTAAATGAATTTATCGAATTATTTAGAAATTAACAAATTTTTACTGAAAAGAATTACATAAAATATTATTAAATTAAATCACATAATGTATTAAAATTATGAAATATATACTCAAAAATAAAAATAAATGTAAAAAATAATAATAATATTCACAAATGTAAAAATACTAGAATTAAATTAAAATAATTTATTAAAAATCATTAAATAATAACTAAAAACTTTTATCAAATATTTTCATTTATTTTTAAATTAAAAAAATATTTTTCTATTTTTTTAAATTTTTTATATTTCTTAATTTTTTAGTTTACAAAATTTTTTCTTTTAATTTTTTAATAATGAACTAATATTTTCTTCTTAAAATATTAAGAAAATGACTAATTTTTATTTTAAAAATAATAAAAATTTTTAATTTATTTTTTGATAATTTTCCATTTAAATATACTTGAAAATTTGTATATTTTAGTTGTGTATTAAGAAATTTTTTTCTATTTTTACGGTTTTTTCCCGATTTATTTCATAATTTATTGATCCATAAATTTAAAAAAACAAAAAATAGATTTTTCGGTATCGCAGACAAAGGAAACTAGTCTCCAAAAAAATTTACATCTAACCTGAGTAGTATTTCCGTCTTCTACTTGATCGAAATTAAACGTTTTCGATTCAAATTCTGATGGAATGACAATCGAATTCGATTCTTTGTACTTCGACAAATAATCTTTGCCGTCGACATCGAAATTCGGTCGGATTCGGATCAACACTTTAATATTTTCTTCTTTGTCCCTGGATTGCAATCATTTCTTTATCATTTTTAAACTTATAAGAAAAATCAATTACATTCGATTTCTTTTAGAATGAATATTATTTAAAGTAATTTACTTTACAAGCAATTTAAAACAAATTTAATTTTCTCTGTTTTTTGTTGTTGGTTTTTTTTCTATTTTTTAATATTTTCTGGGTTGAAGAAATTATAAAGATATTTGTTTTTGTATTTTCAAAAATAAAACTTTTTATATCGAAAAGATTATTTGATTTTATTGAAGAAAAAAATGTTCGATTTTTGAATATATTTTTCATTAGTTGATATAGTAGTGAGGAATTTTTTAATATCTGATGTTTTGTGTACGAATGGTGATTTTTGATTTAGAATTATATCTCTCCTACCCTGATGGCTGATTCATATTTTAATTTTTTTAGAATTTTATTAACTTTCTTTTGTGAATTTGTAAATATTTTAATCGAATTAATATTTTTAAATGATAATAAAATATATTTAATATTAACAATAACATTTAAAGTAAATATTTTAAATAAAATATAAGGTTCTAGATCGATTTGACTAAGGTCGTTTCGACTAATATATTATTTTATTATTATAATTTTATTAAAAACTTCATAAATTACGTTGATAATTAACATTTACCATTCTGTTAAATTATTTTGAGAAAAAAAATTTTCTTCTGTTTTCATCAGATGGAGAATTTATTCTTTGATCTATAAATGTTTTACTCTAAGAGTTAAAACAAATATGTCGAAAAAATCAATTAAAATAATCAGCCTTTAAAATATCTACCAAAGAAAATTTTGTAAAAGAAAATTTTAAAGTAACTAAACACGTTTGAAAATGTATTCTCAAAACAACTTAAATAAATAGGTTACAGTAAACCATCTGTAGTTAGTCATGTTTGTATGTTTAAAGTTTATTCAAATATTTTTTATACAAAATATTGATTTTGTCAATTAATATTACAAAAATTGAAAAGAAAAAAAATATAACAGGACCCCCTTTGGAACAATTCTTTGACCTGAACCTTTAAAATTAAATTGTTTTTAATCCATTTAAATTTATCATAAAAATGTCATATATTTTGTTTTTTTCTTTTTTAGTAAGGCTGGGTTTGACTGTATTTGGCCTTTAAATATGTTTTCCTTTTAAGTAACAATTTTTTGATGTTTTATACTTATTTTTAAGAATTTAGAAATAATGGAAAGAAAAAATAATCGAAAAAATAATAATTTCCAGATAAAACGTCTAAAGATTTATTTAAAAATTTTAATTTTATCGTAAAATAATCAAAAATAATTTTTAAAGAATTATTTTTGTTGAGGTAATTATTAAAAAATAATAAAAGTATTAAAAAATAGACTTTGTTTTAATTAATAAGATAAAATAAGATTTTATTTATATTTTTATCAAATTAAATATAACTTATATATAATTAATTAAATTAAGAATAACTTGAAGGTAAATAATTAAGAATAAATTAAGAGATATTTATTACAAAGAAATAATCTAATTATTTTAAAAAGTAAATAAAGAAAAATAAAATTTAAAAGAAGAATATAAAAAGGAAAGATTTTTAGTAAAGAGAGCACACTTAATTGAAAGAATAGAAAGTTTAATTAACTTTGCAAAAAGCAACCTTAGTTATTCACTTACTAAAATTGACCTTATTTATTATTCAATTGAGTAGACAATTTGATTTAACTAGTCTACATTCCTTACCCCCGGTCTAAGTGAGAACGATATAAATACTCGATTATTGAAGAGAGCAACTACGGAGAAAGAACCAAGAGCGCGAAGAGTTGAAAATTACAAGAGAAAGAATTGAAAAGAAGTACGAACGATCGAAAGAAATATATTTCATATATATTTTATTAGTATATTCTTATATAATTAAAATTATTTTCGGGGTAAACGAAATTTCGTTTCTCCATCTACCTAACCTGTAAATTATCAAATATAAGGTTAAGTTTTCTAACGATTTATTCTCTAAATTGTAATCTGTATATAATAAATAAATATTTAAAAGAGAAATAATATTCTTGTTTTGGTTTCTTTTTATAAAAACATTTTATGATCACATCGATACGCCAACATTTTTTATAAAAAATATTGTTCTAAAAAACAGTCAGAACAAAAGCAATATTAGTTAGTAGAAACAGCCTTAGTTGAAATGACCTTAGTCGAATCGACCGTTATTCAAAACGACCTGCCACCAAAATATATAGTTTCAAGTTAGTTCAGATTTTGAATGAGAAGTATTATACATTGATCGATAAATTTAATCGAAAGCAATATTATGGATTGTAATAAAGATGATCCAAATTGTAAATGCAATAAATGTTCTACTAAATGTGTAAGATCTCTTAACACCTCCAGTGATAAGTTTTGCGATTTAAACCGTACTTCTGTTATAAAAAAAGCATCTTGTAATTACAACACCGCTCATATACACCACCTGCATGAAATGACAAATAAAATAACACATAACTAAAAAAATAATAAAACAATAAAATAAAATAAATTGACGATAATAATCTATTAAATGTTTATTAAAAGTGAATATGTTGAGTATGAAAAATATAAATATTTAAAAATTAATATTGTTTTAATTAAATAGGTATAATAAAAATAAATTATTTACCTCTTTACCATAATAAATATAAAATATATATAAATAAACGAATTAAGATAAGTAATAAAGTAAATGAATGAAATTAGTTTGAAGATTATTTATATTGATAAAATAAGCAAATCATTTTAAAAGATAAATAAAAAGAAATAAAGTTAAAAAGATAGTATAAAAAGAAGAAAGATTAAAGAGAAAGGCCTGAACAAAAAACTTAGGAAGAAAGTGATCATAAATTAGAAGAAGAAACCTTAATTATATTTGAAGACAAGAGTTTCAAAGTGCAAGTATTTGACCATCAAAGGAATTTGTCAAATTTGCATTTGCCATCTCACGCAGAGATAATCAAATTCAGTGTGGTTGATATAAAAGGCGACGATCAAATCGTGATCAAAACATTAGATTAAAGAATTAAATTAGACGGAGAAAGTCTTATTTACGAATTTAAAGAAAAGGTACGGACCAAACCCTTAATATAATTTATATATTTTTGTGGTAATATATTTTTATATATTTTTAAATTAAGAAGGGCAGAAGAAGTTTTCTTCTCCCTCTTACCTAAACTCTAAATTACTAAATAGGCTAAGTTTTTTTTAAATTTGAATATCGTTGTGAGATTTGATATTGTATATAATAAATAAATCCTTTATAAATAATCTCTTGTTTTCATTTCGTTTTTTGTGATAATCACGCTAATACACCAACAAATACATGGATGTACGAGTGTCGATGAGTCCGTGAAAAACAGCAAAAATCCCTTTGAAGCACATTCAAGAATTAATGTCTTATAAGACCATAAATATAGAACTAAGGCTTTAGAGCCAAAAAACCACTTATGCTGGGTCCGTCATAACAAATTCAGGTAACCTAGTAGTAATCATCGTCCTCGTCATGTATAATACCCAAGTGGTTCAAGAATCAGCAGTAGAGACGCTCATACCATCAGTCGAAGGTCCAATTAGAGAAAACATAAATAAGTTTTGTAATTAATTAATTCATAGCAGAGTGTTACTAAATGTAACATTTGGAAAAAAATAATCTGATTCATCTGTGAATCAGCAAGCATCTGACTCTCCGAGAGTTCTGTATGGGTCCGTAGTACGTATTGACGTCAATATATTGCATCTATAGTAATAATAAAAAATATGAATAACAAATAAATAACTATGTTCACCCGAAAAACTGAATGAATCAACAAAAGCGCCAGATTGCTGCAATCGGTACAGTTGTAGATATTATTCTGTCACTAGATATTCCTTGGTATGTGTGAGGGATTTTTTGAATGTTTGATGTTTTGTGTTTGAATGTTGTATGTTGATTTGTAATTGTCTCTCGTACCCAAATGGTTAATTACTATTTTAATTTTTATTATCTAAAAATATGTTATTTTTAAATTTATTTTTAATTTCAAATAATTTCTTCGTGCACAGTCAAACTGCACTTGGTTTGTGATCTTTCCAAAGTAGACAAATCTGACAATGCATCTTCTTTATCGAAAGTCCTCTATCTGTTCGCAATTACTTTGGATTTTCTTCCTTCCAATCAGATCAGGAAACTTCCAACCTGAGCGAGAGACAAGTCAATTGGCTTTACAAACTGACACTCCCCCAGGTAGAGTTTCACTTTGAATTTATTTTTCTTAATTTGGATTATAAAAAAGTAAGTTAATAATATAATATTTTTTATTAATATAATAATATTAAAATAATAATAATAATTGTTAGGAATTAAAAATGTTAGGAAAATTTTTGAAAGAAGGTTATATTAAATATGTACAAATTAAAATTTTTATATAATTAAAGATGTAACATTTGAAAAAAAATAAAATTACTAAAATTAAGAAGATCAATTAAATTGCTAATAAAAATTTTTTGAGAGTCTTAATATAATATAAAAAGTAAAAAAAGTGTATAATTTTTATGTGAAACGATTTTTAAAAAGTAATAAAATTAAATGAAACGCTTAAATATTTTAAAGTGTTATCGTAATTTAAAATTGATTATAGAAGTAATGGAAAAAATCAAATATGAATATTTATTACTATTTTATTTATATCGGTTAAGGATTTATAAAACAAATTGTTTCTCAAATAAAATAAATTTGTTTAAATATTAGATTTAAACCTTGTTTGTGTGGTATAATAAAAGTTTTAATGTCTGCTACTAATAATTCCGACGATGTCCCAAGAACCTCTAATAATAATAATAAATTAATGATTTTATTATTACCGGTGACGGGTTTGTCCAAACGAAACAGGAACACCCCCATAATGAATGGTCCGTATGGAAGGAGGACTTAAACAATGTAAGATGCTTATGTATGGGAATTTTGAAGTTAAGAATGCATAAGAGTGCTGTGTATTCGAATTTGTTTCCGATTCCTAGTATGAACGTGGCCGCCTAAAATATGATCTTTTCTACTGACGGAAAAGGGAATATAAATTAGTTGTTATACAATCGAAACAGTTCCGTCAGCAGAGAAAATCATGGAAAAACACAGAAAAAAGAACTAACAGAATTAGCATTCACAAATGCCTTCAATGATATAGATCATTTGAAATTTATTTCTCATGATTTGTTCACATTAGATGGTGAGATTGAAATATTGAACGAGATATGAAGTGAATCACACGGTGTGATTAAAATATCATATTTTAAAATAGAGTACGGAGAATTGAAACTTTAGCCAATTGTAGAGTTTCAAAGGATGAATAGAAAGATGAACAATTGGATATTGAAAAACGAGTCGAGCAGAAGTTCTCAAACATATGGGATATACCAGGATAAATGAGACAAAATGATGTATTCATTATACGAACGCTCAATTAAAGTTAAAAATCGATAAACAAGAAAGAAAGTACTAGATTTTTTGAAGTCAAAGATTTAAATCCAGAAATGATCGCATGAATGTAATTTTTAGATAAAAATAAAATTAGAAAATATCCATTTGAACATTTGTAATATTTCTCACAATAAATTAATGACATTAAAAATGAAAAAAATGTTTAAGCGATATTTTATAAATAGATTTATTCAAGTCTAATTGATTTAAATTTGTATAATACTAAAAATCAAATCCGAAAATAATTAATTTAAGTCTGCTTTGTTTTAATAATTGGAATAATTTGAATAATTAATATAATGAATAAATATATAATTTTATTGGATTGAAATTTTGATAATTGATCCACGGAAACCCAAATATTTCTAATTCATCAATGACGACCGATGAAAATCTTTCTGAATTACAGTCAAAACACAATCGATTAATATCCGATTATAAAAATGTAAAACAATTTGATTTTGATTCGATTATTTATTGTTTTTTGGTGGTTGTTAAAGTTGCGCGATAAACATAATGTGCTTAAAAATGCATTGACACGAGAACGAGAGAAATTCAAAGATCTTGAAGTAAGAAAACGAGAGAAAATCATTAATTAAATGATAGAAATTATCTATTGTCACAAATCGACAAAGAATTCTTTCTACAATTTTCTTGCTACAGAAATAATTTTTAAATATTATTTTTAACATTTTTTCGCTCTAAAAATTTTTAAAAAGTAAACTCAAAATTCATTAAAAAATCTATTAAAAATAATAAAAAATATTTTTGTTTTTAATTGTATAGTTTTAAATAGTTTTTATTTTACCAAAAAAAATTTTGTTGGATTTATCTTAATAAAAATTTTTAAATTTTATTTAAAATAATTATTTTACTAATCATGGAATATTGGAATAAATATTGATAATTTCACCAATGTTTTTTTATATATATTTGAATATATTTTTTTCTAATTCAAAATAATTTTTATCGATAATAAATTAAATTTTTAAGCAATGAAAAATCATTTAAATAATTTTATATATTTAAATATTTTATTGCTTTAAAATGCGTGTTTAAAATTATATATTTTATTATCAAATCTCTTTCTAGATTTTTATTATTTAATTTTCAAAATTTTTAATTTAAGGACATTGATTTTTTTGATTTTTATCGATATTTTTTTATTATATATTATTTTAATAATATTTTTTATTGTTAAATAAATGATACGAATTCTCCGTTCTCACACATCGAAAAATATTTCTTTCTATTATATTTTATTGCACCATTTTTTTTCTAATTTTATTTTTTAATTTTTTTAATATTTTTTTCAGTTAATATTTGTTAATTTTAAAATATTTTTTAAATTTATTTTTAATTAATTAATTTATTTAAATTGTTCAATAGATTTTTTTGATTTCAGTAAATTTTTGATTTTTCTTTTTTTTTGTAAAGAGAAAATAGGAGAAAATGATTTTAAAATTCAGTGTAATCAATTTAAAAATTGTTAGGATGGAGTAACGTGTGAGGCCTGATTAATAAGATCAATGGATCTAAAAATTAATATTCAAGCTTCACACTTAAACATTTAATAATAGAACCTTTACGACATTATTAATTACATAATCACCATTTTCATATATGTCACCAAAGCTGAGAAAAGGGACCACAAGTAGGAAACTGAGTTTAGAGTCTCTTTACCATTTCGTGTCTCTTTGATGGATATTTCATAACATATAACATGTCTCAAGAATCTTTTATGATCATTGTCGATAATTCCTATTATATGAACAATGAAGATTATCTTCCTACCCGTTGGTTAGCTCAAAGAGAAGCTGTAGAATATTTCTGTTCAAATATAAGACAAAAGAATACCGAAAATACTTGTGGAATAATGTCATCGTCAAACCCCACAATTTACAGCACTCTCACAACCGACATCGATAAAGTCAAAAGTAAAATAAACTCGATCAATGTCGGTAGACAAATAAACTTCTCAGTAAGTATTAAAACAGCAAAAATACCACTGAAACACCGACCGAGTGTAAATCAGAAACAAAAGATCATCATGTTCGTCGGTAGTCCGATTTGTGAAGAAGAATCAGAATTGATTAAAATTGCAAAACGATTTAACGTTGCAGGTCTCATAATAGTTAACAACTGTGCAAAAAATCATGCTGATATTCCATCATTTGACTCTTCTACAGATATTACAATGGTCATTATTAAGAACATTTAAACAAGTCTCGTTTAAATCTTTATTGCAATTACATTTAGAGGTCTTTCATCGTTTGCCATAGTTCTAATTGGTTTTCTTATTTCTGTTTTTAATCATGATTATTCGAACAATTTTTCTAAATTATTTTTTAAAATATTTAACCTCTAAAAAAATATTAATTTTTTACCATTTTTCAATAAATCCAAAAATAATAAAAATGACATCAAATTATTAAAATTAATTACTAAAAATTATTAAACTTAATTTTAATTCTGAAATTAAAAATATGAACTTATAAAATGATTATTTTAATTATGTTCGAATAGTCAGTCACTTTAAACTTAATAAAAAATATCAATTTCCATCTGGGTGGAGAATCACCATTCTAAATTCAACATACTTGAATCGACATACCGCATCCATACATTTACACATTCAAACAAATTAAAATATTCCTCACAGTCATATTCGTAAAAACTCGTTTTTGAGAAAACGCGAATTGAAACATTATGTTTATTATGTAATGCGTTTACAATGCGTTTTAGACAGCAGCAGCAGTCTGAATAATGATTCACCTGA
>MQRK01246011.1:4073-15398 GCA_001938485.1 Girardia tigrina
TACATTCTATTTTTTGTAAATATATCATTCGTTTAAAAATTCTCATAATCTCTCATTACTGCGAACACACCGGTGGTCGGTGACTTTTGGTAGGGCGGTGTATATAATAGGGATAAAAAAAGACGACGCGTTTCGAGATAATCGTAATCCCATCATCAGGTCACAAAATGCACTTAGCAAGTACACTATATGGAAACTTGCCGAAAATAAATAAAATTTATCCATTAAATTATTGGATGAAAATAAATTTATTTCACTTTTCCTTCAAACTAAGAGAAAAACTAAGAGAAAATGACATGGAATGTGAGCCTATGTTTCTAGTTTTCTTCTACAAATACGGCCTTGAGTTTTAGATGCAGATTTTCTCAGTATGAAGTTTTTAGGTAGATCATTTGTCTAAAATTATAAAAAAAACGCCATTTGTATTTTTTTAGGCTCCAGTCGTACTAGACTGAATGGTTAGCTGCCTCAAGAGCAACAGCAGTAGTTAATATTCCTGTATAATAGTGCGTCTCTATGTATATAACTTTAGGCTCCCGTAAATACGATGCATTTTAAATAAAATTTCAATTAAAGTGAATGACTTATAACAATGACTCTGTCAGTGGTCATCTCATCGTATGTAAACTTCATTCTCATGTTAATGGATCAAAAATACTTTATACTATTGTGTATCTTTGTTCCCCATGATATATATCCATTTTCCATATCCCTTAATTGATAAAGCCCAGGCAATGAATTATGGAAATATTAATATTAATTTCAAAGCATCTATCAATGGTATTTTCAAGATTTATAAAAGTTAGACCGGATACAACGTCATTCAGAATAAACGAGGTAACGAAATGCCTAAATTGTACATTGTATGGAATATTTGTATATTCACCGAAATCTAACGAAACCTCCAAAGTGGTGTGGTCTATTACACTACCCGACACTCAAATTTAGACAAAGAAGTCTTTACCTCTTCTATATGCAGAATTTGATGCTTAACACGAATATGATAGTCATTTTCCTCCTATGTGTCCAGCTTTTTTTGTTAATTGAGAAAAATTGATAATTATATAAATTTTATATTTTAAAGCAACTTTCGATGCTTAAACGTTAAAACAATAGAATAAATTAATTTTAAATATATTATAGTATTATTAAAATAATAATTAACTGCCCTAGAAGAGCGCGTCAGCAGCATTACAGCAGAAACCATTAGCCAGAACGTGTAAATCGAACACCAGGAGTGCAAAATGTCCTCCACGAGGCTCTTGTACCACCGGGAAAAGTAATTTTGCTACTTTTGCATATCAAGCTTGGGATTTTCAAAACTTTCGTCAAGGCTTTGGATTCGGAAGGAGAGCCAACGAAAACACTGAAGAATATTTTTTCGCGACTATCAGCAGCCAAAATAAAATAAGGTGTCTTTCTTAGGCCATATACGAGTAAATTAATGAAAAGTCAGCAGTTTCAAGATGTATTATCCCCAGTTGTATTTCGTGCCTGGAATGCCATAAAAAGGTGTGTGGAAAACTTTTTTGGTATGTCTTCATACTTCAATCATTTGAACAACATACTTACGATAACATTAAATGGTATTTGCTATTTATTTTTATTGTTTTTCTCAGGCAAACATCGATCTCCTGATTACCGAGATATAGTTTCAAAAATACTGGATGCAATTGAACTGATGAAGGTGAATATGTCTCCAAAAATTCACTTTCTAAAAAGTCACATTGACTTTTTAAAATCCGAGATGGAACAGGTCACAGATGAACAAATATAATAATAATTATTATATTATTGATATGCATAGTGATATAAAAGGACGATGGTTAAGTGCTCTATTTCTAATAAAATTAACAGATGTATAAAAATTCATTATATTTCTATTAAATTATCTGGAAGTGTTTTTTCAGGCAGTGCAAGCATTTGTATAAAGAAATAAGTAGCAGGGAACGTTGGGACATTTTGTTTTTGTAGACTAGGCAAAGATGGGTTTTAAGTCAAGCTTTTTAGTTGTACCAGTTATACAAAAAGAGTTTTTTCTTCCTTCCTATTAGGTAGACAGAAAGAAATTTTTTATTGTAAATTAGCGTAGATAGATGACAGAAGGTTGTTGATAACAAGTGATTACATCATTGATTAAATATAAAAATAGTTAAAAATTTTATGCAAAAAAATTGACATTACTTTCTGGTTCACGATTGTGTTTTGTAAAGAAATTATTTAACAATGTTAGAACGTCTACTGCTTTTGTAGTTCGCGAAAATACAAAATAAAAAATCCTCTTTAATCGATATAAATGCGGAGAGATTTTTTTGCAATTTATAGTTGAAATGCTGTAGGTGTTTCAAGGTGTTGTGCTTGAATTGCGAGATTGATATGTATATTTCATTACTCAGTCTCTGTATTTTTATTTGTGTTTTTGGCGAGTGCAATTTGCACCAACAACTTCCGTCGTTGGAACGGGAAGAAAAAAGAAATAGATTGAACATAAAATATATTGACAAATAACACGAAAACACGACCCGAATCGGTAGGATAGAGACGTCTATCGGCATAATCATTGAGATGGATCCTCGCGTATCGTCTGGGCATATTTGAGTTGATGATTGAGAGTTTGTTGATGTCAATGACTGTAATTCTGGTTTGTGTCATGGTTGATTCCGTATTTTATTCGCCAATTTGTTTCAGTTAAACAAAAACATTATTTTTGTTTATTCATTTAATTTTTAAAATTTTTATTTAAATTGATTTTTGTAATTTGGTTTCGTATTTTTTTGTGAACACTACAGTGTTAAATAATAAACTTACCACGGACAATCGCAATTTTTTTACTATTATAAATTTCGGAACAGATTGAAATATGACAATAAGAAGCGAACTTCTTCTTCAAATTCGTCTAATATGAAACGCAAAAACTGAATCTTATCAAATAATTCATCAAGTTTGGGTTATAAACATTGCGCATATTAAAATTTAGTGTTCAATTTACTTAGTGATGGCCGCGGGTCGACCAGTGCAAATAATTCTAATTTATTTGTTTCACTACTTTCTACCGACAGCGTAAACGTCTCATAAGGAAGTTTCTTCTGTGCCTGGCAAATGATGAATCGCTAAAACTCATTTCAATGATGGATGAGTTGCGGACGAAATCAAAAACCAAGCTGCTCAGAGAACGCCAGTCGAGTGAGAAATGTGATTCAGAGGTATTCAGATGAATTAATTTGAGCAGACGAGAAAATTGATTGCACCGACAGAGAGACTCGCTAAGATAGTAAGAGCTAATAACTAAAACTAAGTTTACTAAAATAAATCTTAATTAATTTAACTTCATATTAAAAATATAAATTCACAGGAAAGTATGAATTTTGGGGGTGTCCATTGAATATTTATTAGTCTGGCGCAAAATCTATACTGAAGCTTTATTAAAATCATTTTTTTCGTATATGGATAGAATTTATAAACTTGTAAATATTTTACTATCATTATTATTTAAGCTAAAACACTTAATTTAATTATAAGTTAACATCAAATCGAATTCAGATCAAAATACTAGTAGACGAAATAAAATAATATTTTCTATCTTACAACAATATGCAACGAATTTCACGATAATACACAGAATAAAAATAAAAATTTCAAATTTATTTAATACCTTATTTTACTTTTAAGGATCGGTTCTTAACCGATACCTTGATATTAAAGAGAAAGGGTTTATCCAAATATATCTGTGAGAATAATTAATAACTATATATTTATAAATTAAAATACATATAATTATTTATATCAATATCATATTATATCAAAGGATCCTGAATATATAAAAACTCCTGAGATTGTTTAAATCAATCAGTGTAATTAATTTTAGACACGCATTATTTGATAGTGTCATAAAAATAAACGTTATCTATTTTTTGGATTTTTATTATGGAAAATTCTTATATGGCGATCACGCCAAATGTTATCAACAATTTGGCGCCAACAATATTGGATGGACACAATGATTTGGAGCAGTTTATTACCGACTGCAACAGGTTCTTTCAAGTTTCGCAAATTCAGGAAGGAATTCAATCGTTATTCGTCAAAGCATTCATCAATAAAGATTTAATATCTACTTATGAAGCAGTAGATGAGAAAATCACGAAKTTCGCGGATCGGTTACGRAAGGCATTCAAACGTSCAACATCATTAATTCAAKATTTGCAGGAGCTCATGAATTACAGAAAAGGAACCGAAACAGCAATTTCATATGTCAACAAAATTGAGAAGATGGTAGATAAAGTTTTATGCCACAAATGGAATAAACCGGAGCTAATGGCATATTTTTTAACTCACTGTATAGAAGATGTCAGTGTCAAAACTCAAATTTATCTTCAAAAAGCTAAATCTCAAGATTCAATCAAAGCAGTTATAGAGAAGATGGATATTATTAAAACAGAAATACAAGTAGTTGAAGTCGCCAATATCTACAGACGAAAAACATATGCCGATACATTGAAAGAACGAACGGCATTCACAAATAATTTTCAACAGCAACATCAACGAAGAAATATTCAAACCAATGACTATAATAGAAGGAAAATGACGGGATATTCGAGACAACAAACAGGAAACATGAATTATTCAAATGTGATGTGTTATGTGCAAAAAGTTGGGACATATTCGTCGTACATGTCCGGAAAATTCGAAAAGTTGTTTTGGATGTATGTAAAGATATGGTGTCTATATTACGTGTTCTCAAATAGCTGCCGCACCCTGTAGAGGGTCTGGACACGTTAGAAGTGAGTGTCAATATTTAAAATGTTTAGTATGTGGGAGCTTAAGGTCACCTCGGATATCAATGCTTCAAGAAAGACGAAAAAAGACAACCCAGTCACCAAAACAAGATCCAGTATAACCGACAAGAAAATCAATATCGACATCCAATGGCCGGAATTGACGAAACTGATGTAACACGATCGACGAGATATGATGGAGAGAAGGCGTCAAACTTCGAGGCTCCGTCAGGTCAGGAGATGATTGGGGCTATACATTAAAAGGTAATAATATTCAGGATCCTTATATTTGTAATATATATAATTGTAAAAGTAGTAATAATAATTTTAATAATCATATTTATAATAATAGTAATGTTAATAATAATATTAATTATCAAAATAATATTTGTAGTGTAAATAGTAGTCATAATATAATAAATTTAAAAGAGTATATAGGTAATAGAACACAGAATGAATATTATATTGAGGAGACAATGGAATTTGTTATGGATGCAGAAGGTAAAATAGACAATGAGATTTTTAATGGAAGACCGAGTATGTTGACAGTTATAGGGGGTATCAAAATGAATTGTTTATTGGACACTAGGGTCCGTATTAATGTAATAGATGAAAAGACTATTAAACAATTACAAGTACCGATG
The DNA here is from genome assembly GCA_001938485.1 of Girardia tigrina. Lineage (NCBI taxonomy): Eukaryota > Metazoa > Platyhelminthes > Tricladida > Dugesiidae > Girardia > Girardia tigrina. Next base: position 9,490 of record MQRK01246011.1, read on the forward strand.
AGTAAGCACACCGTAACATCAGTTGTATGTGCAAATGACAGTGGGATGGAGATGAGTGGTACATGTCAAATTAAAGTAAAATTTCAAAATTTAACACTATCCAGTCTTTTATATTATGAAAACAGTTTTTTCATCTATAATCTTCAGAATTGAATTAATTCGATCTTTAGGTCTCGATTTAAGGTGGCGATTTGATGCCAAAATATAAAACAAGAATCATTTACATCTGATATAGTATGTGCGGAAATATGTGCTTTAGATCCATATACCGATAAACTTATTTATACGGATAAATACAGATTTTTGAAAGTCAAAGAAACATTAAATCTACGTGATGGTACAAATTTATATAGATGTATAGATAAGTACAAGAACATTTTTATGGCTGGAAAATGGGATATCGGGAAAACTACATTAACCAGACATGAAATAAAAACATCTAGTGAGCCAATTTTACAGAAGCCTCGTAGACAGCCGGCACATTTGGAACATCACATCGAAAAAGCAATATTGAATTTAGAAAGTCATGGAATAATAGAAAAATGTTCTTCCCCTTGGAATACACAAATGGTTTGTGTGTGGAAAAGGAGAAAAAGGAAATCCGTTTGTGTTTAGATTTTCGGCTCCTAAATCAAATAACTGAGAGACCAGCTTTCCCTATTCTAAATGTTGATGAGATGTTGGAGTCTTTAATTGGAATGAAGTGGTTTAGTTCCATAGATCTGGGTAGTGCATATTACCAGGTCGAGTTGGAAAAATCTTCAAAGATGAAAACGGCTTTTCTACAAGGACCGGACAATTTTGTTTTACAAGAATGCCATTCGACATAGCAGCAGCACCGGTTACTTTCCAAAAATTAATGAATGAAATATTGAAGTATATGCTATGGAAAGAAGCAGAGGTATATCTCGATGACGTGTTGATTTTTTCAGAAACAGAAGACGAGCATTTAAAAAGATTGGACCGGTTATTTTCGAGAATTCAATCAGCAGGCCTAAGAATTAACTCAGAAAAATGTAATTTTTTCCAGGAGAGGCGTTTTCTTGGACATATTGTGAATAGAGAAGGAATCAAAACGGATCCTTAGAAAATCCAGACAATAGTAGATTTTGAACAACCAAAATGTGTTAAAAAATTGCGCAGTTTTTTAGGACTGTATAATTATTATTTGAAGTTCATTGTAGATTATTCTAAACTAGTAAAACCGTTGAAGCAATGTGTTGAAGTTCTAAAGATAGACTTTATTGGAACGTAAGTCATTCAGAGGCTTTTAAAAAGTTAAAAACAGCCATGACAACTGCCCCTGTATTATGCTATCCAAATTTTAAAAAGCAGTTTATTTTAGATACAGATGCATCTTTCGATACAATTGGCGCAGTTTTTTCTCAGTTAGATGACAAAGGTGAAGAGCGAGTCATCACATATGGATCAAGGTCGATGTCGAAACATGAAATAGGTTATTGTATAACAAGGAAAGAATTGTTAGCAATATTTCATTTTACTCAACATTTTAAACATCTTTACGGTGCACATTTTAAACTAAGAACGGATCACAAGGCAATTGTTTTTATGATGACATCAAAAAACCAATTACTCCGCAATTTCAAAACTCGATGAATAATTTAAGCAGTCTAGATATGAAATTAGAATATAGAAGATGAGAAATACATCAAAATGCAGATGTGTTGTCTCGGAATGAATGTACAGTAAGTTCACAGTGTATGATTCAACACGAGCAGCCAAAATTATCAAAATAGAAAGTGAGAATGTTAGCAATAGATGAAGAGAGATCTCCCATACCATGGCAACAGAAGAGCACGGAAATTATGGAAATTATTGGACAAATAAAGAACAATACTTGTCAAACATTCAAATTATCCAAAGGATGTGTCAGAACCCTTAATGACAAGATTTGGATTCCAAAAGGTGAACCACATGCTTGTATAATCTTTTTCCGTAGATACTTATGTCATGCTGGATCTATGAAAACGTATTCATTTATGCGAAATGAATATGATATGGAAGATTTCATGAAACAAGTTAAAATAGAAACAAAAAGCTGCATTGCTTGTCAGACAGCGAAAACTTACACAGGAATAACTAAAGAAGAAACAAAGACTCTTACGTCGAAAAGACCGTTTAATGATATTTATATTGATTTTTGCAGACCGATGCCGATAATAAAAGGAAAGAAATATATCTTAGGAATCATAGATAGATTTAGTAGATATATTAGTTTAACGGCTGTCAGTAATCAAGATGAGACTACAACGATACAGACAATATTACGACAATGGATATTTAGGTTCAGAGCTCCGGCTTGCATTCATGTGGACCGAGGAAAGATTTTCGAGTCGCGCTCGTTTCTTGAATTTACAAAATCCATGTTAATTGACATACAATATTCAAGTCCTTACCATCACAATACAAATGGGATGATAGAGCGCCAATTCCGCACCATCCGGGATTTCTTGAATGCATCCTTAAAGGATGAAGGAAGAAATAATTGGGTAGATATTTTACCAGAGATTGAATTTAACATAAACGCTTCAAGACAAAGTTCAATTGGGTTTAGTCCGGTCGAAGTTATTATCAGGAAGCGTATAACATTAGATGGATCACGTCACTATGAATTGAATAACAGGAAAATTATTGAACAAGTTAAAATGCTTGAGTCAAACGCATCACCAGTGGAAGCACAGGAAGTGAATTTAAGGAAGGAGATTTAGTTTTAGTTAAAGTTGTAAATCGACAGAAAGGATCTGATAGATATGAAGGACCAGTACAAATTAGTCGCAGAATACATGATAGAAGCTTCAAACTGAAAAATAAAACCGGACGAGTAATCTATAGAAATATAGAATAGCTAAAGCCTTTTAAAGCAGGGGGGTGTGAGAATAATTAATAACTATATATTTATAAATTAAAATACATATAATTATTTATATCAATATCATATTATATCAAAGGATCCTGAATATATAAAAAACTCCTGGGATTGTTTAAATCAATCAGTGTAATTAATTTTAGACGCGCATTATTTGATTGTGTCATAAAAATAAACGTTATCTATTTTTTTGGATTTTTATTATGGAAAATTCTTATAATATCAAAATAAAATAGAATGATAACAATTATTATTATAAAGGAAAAATAATTTAACTAAGTATAAGTTTCCGACCCTTGATAAAAAAGAGATATACTTCTTTAATTGTCCCCAAAATTCAAGTGTTTATTTTTTATTTTTCTGGAAATGGATACCAATAAAAATCACATACACTACTGTATATTATTTATGTTTAATCTTGACAAAAGGGCGCCGCTAGCGAAGGACGAAATTCATCAAGCATATTGTAGAGGTTCTGTTGGCCTTATAACAATCAAATAATGGTACGCCAAGTTCAAGAATGGTGAATTCAACCTGGAGGACCAGCCACCAAGTTGTAGACCGAAAGAAATGGAGGACGCAGAGCTTCTGGTTCTCCTAGAAGAGGATAAAGGACAGTCAACCCATGAAATGGCCAAGTGCATCAACAATAACCAATCGACAGTCCTACGGCCTCTGAAAGCTCTAGAAAAGGTACAGAAAGCAACAAGATGGGCCCCACATGCTCTCTCTTCCCGAAACAAGGACGATAGGATGAATATCGCCATGGCTCACCTCATCCGTCACCGAAGAAAATCGTTTTTATGAAGAATCTTCACTTGGGACGAGAAATTGGAACGAAAGAGGCAATGGGTAGACCCCGGAACTCCATCAACCTCCACTCCAAAACGCAATATTCATGGAAAGAAGATCCTTCTGTGTAAGTGGTTGGATATGAATGGTCTTCTTTATTTTGAGCAGTTCGATCCCAGGCAAATGGTTACCGCACAGCGCCATTGTGATCAGCTATCTAAGCTGAACGAAAAATTCAGCGACTTAAAGAAATACGTGATCTATAGTAGACGCAAGGTCATACTGCTACATGATAAAGCTAGATAACATGTTGCGTCCGCGAAGAAAAATATGATTTTAGCGCTTGGATGGGAGGTTCTACAGTATCCGCCCTATTCACTGGACTTGGCTCCAACATTTTTTCATATATTTCGGTCTCTCCAACACTATCTCGCTGGAAAATATTTCAAAACACGCCATGAAGTCAAGAAATGCATAGATTACTTCATTGATTAGAAAGATGAAGACATTTTCAACAAAGGCATCTATTTGTTGCCACAAAGATGGCAAAAGACCATAGATGCTAATGGTGAATACTTTGAAGATTAATCATATGCCACTTTCCTTTAAAAAAGAAATAGCTTTAATCAAAATAATCGGAAATTTATGCATCCCCCTAATATTTATAATTAAAGATTATGGATTTAATATGTATAATAAACATTTATTTGTATATATATATATATATATATATATATATATATACAAAATGGATGCATTTATTGTTATGGTAAATCCACATCCCTCTTGTGGACAGAGTAAAATAATCTGATTGATCAAAATCGAAAATAATTGTTACAGAAATTCCGTATTTGACAAGAAGAAAGCATACAATTCGATATGATTGTGGCATCATTAGCAGTTCAGAAATCAAAACTGGATTGGACATCTTTATTACCAAATAGGAAATTCTTTTTAAATATGACTTGACACCGTTCCATCAGTATGAGCCTTTACGAAGTGTTATTTGGTCAAAATCAGCAGTCCCCGTTAAGAATAGACAGTAGGAAATAGTAAAGTGTCTTTAAATCGAATGAAAATGTTGGATGATCAAAAGCAATATAGTCAATTGGAAGTAGGAGAGGAAGTTTTACAAATGGTGGATCTACGTAAACTTCGAAAATATGGAGTGAGATACGAATGAACGTACAACATTTTTAAGTTACTTTGCCCGCATTTGGCAGTTTTGTAAAGCCCAAAATGATTAAATCTATGAAAAATTGAATTGCTAGAAAGATATAATTCGTCTAGAAAATAAGAGGAGGATAAATTTAGAATGTTTGTATAAATATCGATTATATCTTAATTATTAATTGTTTTTATAATAATGAATAGTTTTATCCGGGAATCGATAAATCACAGAAAGGAAAAACATAACAATCGGAGGAAAAACGATCAGAGGAGAAAAGATCAGAGGAGAAATGTTGGAGAAGAACTGATACGTACCCATACTTTTGCATTTCAACATCTGTTGTATGTTTGTTTTAAATTGTAATTTGTTTTAATATTCACTTTATGCGAATGTTTGGTTTTTGTTTATGTGTTGCTGTTGTGGAGTGGTTTGGTATTAATTATCTTGTTTTCTTTTTAGATCGTTGTACTCATTTGTATTGGTTTTGAATAAATCATTTCGATTACTTCACTCAACGATCATAAAAAATTATGCCAAAAGTCAAGGCTCGTCAACTATTGGAAACAACAGCCGAATCCTTTGACCAATTTCTTCGACAGTTTCAGCATTATTTACGAGTTGAGGATGTGGATGACGACTCAAAGCTAGACTTACTTCTTCTGTGTATGGGACAGAAGGCATCCAGTCTCTATGATGAGCTGGAATGGCCCAAGATTTCTGATGAAAACAAAAATATGACTGAATTCTCAAGGGCAGTGGATTTCTTCAGGACGAAATTTGCAACTGACAAAAATATTCTATTGGAAAGAGTTCGGCTATACACTCACAAGCAGCAACATGGTCAAAGTCTCCGAGATTTTGTGAGCCAAATCCGATCCATATCAAAATATTGTGACTTCCCAACAGCGTTCGCTGACGAAGCATTGCGGGATGCGTTTTGTTGCGGTCTTTATGATGAAGAAACGCGTAAGGCTGTTTGTCGACAGTTTGCGGTTTCCCACAAAGAAAAAAAGTCTCTTACACTACAGGAAGCAATTACAGCCGCTGAAGTGGAGGAGT
>MQRK01246011.1:16101-29068 GCA_001938485.1 Girardia tigrina
CTGTGCTAAATATTCTGCCAGTGAGCTTGTTTACAGTACCTATTTCGGCAAAACCAGTGCGAGTTCCATCCAGATTTCGCTCAATCCAAGACGTGCAGTTTATCCAAAAGGAAGTCAGGTGCCAGGAATCTGAAGGCATCATTAAGAAATCTCATTCACTGTGGCGAGCTCAAGTGGTTGTTGCCGAAAACACTTCGGGGAAGAAGCGGCTTTGCGTCGATTATTCAACAACCATCAACAAATTCACGGCCTTGGATGCTTTTCCTGTACCACATATGCAATCGGTCATCAATCAGCTTCACGGACACCGCTTCTTTACAACACTTGATTTAAGATCTGCATACCACCAAGTCCCGTTATCAGAAGCTGACCAACCATTCACGGCTTTCGAAGCGGACGGTAATTTGTGGCAGTTTACTAGACTTCCTTTTGGTGTAAAAAATGGTGTGCCAGTATTTTGAAGAGTTATGAAACAAATTACTAGGGGTCTTGAAGTAGTTGTTCACTATTTCGATGATGTAGTCATCTGTGGCCGCTCTCGATAAGAACATGACACAAACTTCCAAAAGTTCATTACTCGAGCACGGGAAGTGAATTTAACCCTTAATTTGTCGAAGTGCCAACTGTATCAAAAGAAACTTACCTTCCTGGGTCATGTATTTGAAGATGGAATAATGAAGCCAGATCCAGCCCGGTGGTAACCATTACTGGAATTTCCAATACCTCGGAACAAAAAAGAATTGGAACGCCAGGTGGGAATGTTGGTGTATAACTCGAAGTGGGTTCCAGATTTTGCAGAGACAGCAAAACCACTTTTTGAAGCAAAAAAACGTCCTGTTTTCCCATTGAATACAGACTGTGTGCGAACCATTTTAACACTCAAAAACATCATTGCTAAGTCATTTTTAGGATTCCAGAGGATGAAACACCACTGACCCTGGAAATGGATGCGTCCTCAACATCGATTGGAGCTGTTCTCTCTCAATCTGGGAAACCATTGGCTTATTTTTCTCACAGATTATCTCAAACTGAAAGCGGATGGGCAGCTGTGGAGCTGGAAGCTTACGCAATCGTTGCCGCAGTGGAGCACTTTCGACATTTTCTGTTGGGCCGCAAATTTATTGTCATCACTAATCAACAAGGAGTTGCGTTCCTCTTTGATTCTCAACCTCGAAACAGGATCAAGAATAGTAAGCTGTGCGGTTGGAGAATCGGGTTGGCAGAGTATAAATTTCAAATTCAATATCTGCCTGGTAATCTTAATGCAGTGGCCGATCCTCTTAGCCGCATAGCCTCAGTGTCAAGTAATAATTCGCTCTTGCATGATCAAGAATTGATTGCCATAATTCACAACAACATGGGGCATCCAGGTATTAGCCGTTTGACCCATTATTTGGAGAAGCAATTTCAGAGGTCAGGTCTACGTAAGGAAGTGGAAAAATATATTGCTGTGTGCGAAATTTGTGTAAGGATGAAACCAAAATTTGCAAAAGTGCCACAAGGAAATGTAATCCACGCTACAAAACCATGGCAGAGAATAGCAATTGATTTTATGGGACCAAAACAGTCAACTACGCGGAATGTTTACATCCTCACGGTCGTAGATGAATATAGTCGGTACCCTTTCGCATTCCCATTACCATCCATGACAACCAGAAATGTTATTAATTGTTTGACAAGTCTTTTTACTATTTTTGGTCCACCCAGCTTTATACACAGTGATCGAGGGACTCAATTTGAGTCAAGTGAATTTTCCGACTTCCTGCACCAATGGAACATCGTGCGTACTCTTTCAACTCCATACCATCCGCAAGGGAGCGGGCAGATAAAACGCATGAATGGTACAATATGGAAAACAGTGCAGCTGCGTCTTCAACAATTAAATTGGCATTCATCTCAGTGGGAACTCCAGCTGAATATGGCACTTATGAACATTCGTTCATATCCTTCTAGGGCACTCGATTATAAAACGCCCCACGAACAATTATTTGCATTTCGTCGGCGATCAACCTTGGAAGAGAAGGACGTCTTTGTGGAAGCTCCGACTATACCGTTTGTGTTTCCCCCGTGGCTGGCGACAGGACAAGAGGTACTTCTGAAAAAGCAACACGCCCAAGGGAAAGTGGAAAAGTTATCGTTCAAAAAGTAGTTTCTCCTCAAGTAATTCAAGTGAAATTCTCAACCAGAAGAACAGATACGGTGTCGGCTCGTCATTTATCAAGGGCGGCGACGGATGCCGATAGCAACGAGAAAAACAATGATGGGAATCAGATAGTGCGACCAGAAGAGCAAGTGGATGAAACATTGGTTGAAAGTTATATTGACCAGTAACACGAGGAGTATGATGGAAGGCCACAACGCGAAAGACGCGATCCGGAGTGGATGAAAGACTATGTGACATTTTAAAAAAAACTGTGGGTGAATGTGGTATGTTTGTTTTAAATTGCAATTTGTTTTAATATTCACTTTATGCGAATGTTTGGTTTTTGTTTATGTGTTGCTGTTGTGGAGTGGTTTGGTATTAATTATCTTGTTTTTCTTTTTAGATCGTTGTACTCATTTGTATTGGTTTTGAATAAATCATTTCGATTACTTCAACATCCCTAATACATTTAATTCTAATTCTTATACTATTTCTATTTTTGCAACTTTTCCAACTGACTCGTACTTGAGTCAGTTGGAAAAATTGCAAAAATAAAAATAGTATAAGAATCGTACCAACTGACTCAAGTACTGTCTGGCAAGCATTAATCCCTTTTACGATATTGAAAACTATTTTCGTACTGCTCTTTAAACCATTTCATTTGCGCCCAAACATCGAATATCAATGATTAATAAAGATATATCAGATTCCACTTAAAATAACCAAATAAAAGACTCATTTAATCGACATTTGAGTTAAGAAATGTCAAATAAAATTTATATTATTTAAATATCAACTTGCAGTAATATCGAAAAAACGCCAAAGTCCAAATGCCCCGCGTTAATTAATGACCACAGTTTGGTTTATTTGGACCAACTAGGAGTGATGAATGATATGAAATCAGTCAGAATCTAAAAGGATTCTGCGATAAAAGCATCAAAGGTGAAAGTTACCCTCACATCGGTTAAAACCAGTTACTCACTCACCAGCGAGTATATTTATTTTGGATATCCCTTCTTTGTGATACTTATTTTAAATCGGAAAAACGCTTCCATCGGATTCAGCTGTGCAGAAAATGGAGATAAGTCAACCAAAACGAATATTGTTTCATGCAAGATAAGTGAACACTGCAGTTGCTTAATGGAACTTGACGTTAATCCCCAATGAGAGTTCCCGAACTAAAAATATTTTAAATAATAACGAAAAAATTCAGCTATAAATGACATTTCGATTAGAGTTATATCGGTCTAAACGCAGGACCCCATACAAATGTGGTATTACCATTGACAATTGCAAGGCTGCTGATGTGATGTGAGCATTTCGAAAGAGCCATTAGAGAGTCACTCGAGTGAAGGACCAATGACAATTAGGCCACGGTGACCTACAATCAGTTTTCAAACGAAAGTCTCAATCAATAATTGATTAGCATGTGATTTCATGTAATCGGTTATGCAATCGTGTATGAACAAATTTAAATTCACAAGGGTGAATAAAAATAAATTATTCGGTGATAGAGACGATGATACACATTCCAGGTTGATCTGTGGATTTACACCCGTCCTCATTTCTATATGCCGATTTCCCATTTAGAAGTGACATTGGCAAATATAAATGAGTAATGTATGGCGCCTATCTCCTCTCCAGGTATGGATGGACATTGCCTCCAAGGAGCTCAACCGCTCATTGCCAGGTTTTGTTTTGCATTCTGTTGGGTGTCCCATACACCCTCTTTACTAAGGTTGCTCTGGGTGTTCAACCGGTTAAGTTGCCAACAATCTGACCATGGGACAGGTAGTACAGTTTTACATGGTATCTGTGGCATGCATGCTTACCTGACCTGAATAGTCAATGACACCATGTAATCCCAATCCCAGATTATTTGCCTACTTATACACTCAAAAATTTGCAAAAATCAAGCCACATATCACTTTAAACTGGATTGGTCGAAGCTCGAATCAAAAACGACCGCGTTGCCTCTTGATTGAACATGGAAGCTCTGAAAAGAGAGTGAACAAATAGACAGATGTGGCGAAGACTTGTGCATAATTGATTGCACCCACGGCCCAACGGTTAAGGTTCAAAATAATAATGTGTTATTATGATTATATTTTAAATGTATACAAAGTAAAATTTTTTTCCATTCTTTTTATTAGCTTACTTTCTATATATTATGTATGTATCCATGGAATGTAGAAACCTGTTTTTGAAGGCTTTTTACTCAATCGATTTTCTTCAATCTTCACTCACTCACTCATTCTCGATGACAATAAATGATCATGTAAAAATTTGATCGAAAAAAACTTTTTAAGATACCAAAATGGAAAATTCTGAGTTCCCGAACAATATTAATTGACAAAGATCTACTTATAAATTATCAGTAGTTTATATTAATTTTTTATTGTTTTTTTAAATTATCTTTTTTAATTCCAGCTTTGTTGGCAAAGTAGAGTTGTGGGTTAGGATTAGGTTTCTAAATTCCATAGATGTATATATATATATAGAAAATAAGCTAATAAAAAGAATGGAAAAATATTAATTATTTGTTTAATTATCACAAAAAGTACATTGTACCACATTAAAATGCAAATATTCCATTTAAAAATGAGAACTTGTGCATCTAGAGACATTGAAATTTGTACTGAAATGGATGAGCTTTAATTTCGATGGAAGGTGTTCCAATCGACAGAGATCGGTCGATATATTGTTTCACTTCTGACCACTGAAGTATGAGATTGATATATAATTTGCGACTGCTGCAAAAAAGAGAAGCAAACATGACGATCGTTGACGCAGCTTCTGAACCCGTCTCCAAATTGAACGAAGAAAAGCAGCTAGATCAGTCGACTGATGGAAAGATGCAAATAATATTATTCCATCATGAAACACACGGGTAAAAGTTGTAAACAGTGCAAGCGACAGTACACAAGTGAGATTAACCATTGACCAAGAACAAAATTCAAACCAAATCGCGGAAGTGAAAGTGTTAAAAGACAAAATCAGTTACAACTGATTGACGATTTAGTGCGGTTGGAGGCGTTGGTATTCTAAAAGTGCTACAAAGACGTTCTCTGACTTGAGGAAGCGGTGTCGTTAATAATATAATTGGAAAATTGTATTTAGATTAGTGATTCGAAGGTTTCTGTTTCACTCGAGACATTCAAAGGACAAAAGGAATGAAAGAAAAGACTGTCTCGTCTCTTGTCATGGTGGAATCCAAATTTAGTAAATAAACAGAATTATCAAAGTATTTTCCATCGCTCTCGTTCCTTTAGTGCATACTAATTGATTAAGACATAGTCGATAGATTTTATTGACTGATTCAAAATGATAAAAGGTTCGTCAATATCAATTATCGATCCCGTTTGTATCGCTTCTTGCGGTGCCGTCGATCGGGGGATTTACTGTGACTGCGATGATGATGACGACGACGGCGATGAGATCTGTAGATGATATTCGGTTATAATAATGAAGTGATGGATAATGAGATTCATTTACCGAGACTCAGAAGAATGTGATCGTGTTCTGTATCGACTGGTGCAAGGACTGTTCCTGTGCGACTTGTCTGTATCAACTCGGTCCCTTCCATGCCTGTTATGATTCTTGTTTCCGCTTTTGCTTCTGTTACTGTTGTTGTGATTGCAGTTGTCATCGGTATTACTGTTATCATTGTTATGGTTGTCGGGGGTGCTTAATTCATCACAACTTGTTACAGAACACGTTTTACTCCTATCGGACCGGCGATACCTCCTGCGCCTACTGTTACCATTGGCAGAATCTGACAGAAATCTATACAAATCGCGCTCGCTCTCGCCCGAGTTGAGTAAAACGTGCAGAAAATTACAAATTTCTCCTTTCGGGCAGCGCTGCCGAAAGAACAAACCACAAATCGACTCTCTCCAATTATCGATCGATACGAATCGCGCGACAAGTGCGTTCCCTCCATAAAATCGTCCGTTCAATTGCGAGAATGCGTAAACCGCGTCATTGATACTGGATCGATATTTATGTTTATACACTCGTTCACACGCACTTTGGTTTAGTTTTCTCGATATTCAATGCTCGATTTCGACATTCGCAAATGAAAACAAGTTTACTAAAAAAATAAGTCACTCAGTTTATTGCGATCGGTTTGGTATCTCAATTGTGGAGACGACAAATATTTATACATGGTTTACACTATTAATTTTAGACAACGTTAATTGCACAACTTATATACAGGATGGCCATATATATGGCCATAGCATTTTATCGACACAGTTATTCAATTGATTCCAGCACGAAAGACCAACCTTGTATTGGCCGTAAAGGAGTAGGAGAACAAGATGACAGCCATGACGACTGGCGGTGCTTTTAATAAGACAGAGAGCTCAAGGACATAACACGGCCGCAGTCCTGATGTCATGGAAGTCGACTAAATGATGACTCTACGATCTGGTGTGGAGTCCTCGAAGAAAGGCCCCACGGAATGTGGAATCGTTACCGCGAGCGTTGATAAAAGTCTTGGATGAGCTCAACATTGCAATTTCGCTAAAGATCTTGATATAAGTGTTTCATTTATTTAAAGACAACCTGTATGCATGACAATCCAATTTACATTGTTAACAAAATCGATTTGTTGTTTTAAATTTGAAGACAAACTTTAATAAAAGTCTTTCATTAAGATTTATTACATCAGAATTTAAAGTGCGAGTACTGTCGAAACCGAGGAATGATAAAATCAAAGATAACAATTGCCACCGAGTAGAAATTAGTCCGGTCCGATTTCAACACACGGCTCTGTGTCTCGTTATGGGTGATTCCAGGGGGAAGATTATTTAAATCAAAGAATACTTATCGCTTGGATTCGTTGCACGGACTTGAATCTGTGTCAAATTTGGTGTGGTGTAACTAAGGGGCATTTGTTGCAGGGGTTTTAGTTGTCATTTAATTAGAAGAAAACAACTGGTGAAGTTTATGGACACAGTTTATCGCTTACACCAATATTCTAACTCGTTGACTCGGAGCTTCATCGAGTAATGTACCACATCCGTCCGTCGGTCACGTAGTGAAACTTTTAAACCGAGAAAAACGATCGAAATACGAGCAAAGAGGAGACCAAGTTATACTTATGAGTGATAGAAAGTATTTGAAAACGCTAAAGTGAAATATTTTACCGCACCTGCTGTATACGCCAGACGTTGCTTCTTCTGATTACTGGTTCTTCCGCCGGACGGATGTAGCACAATTTAGCCTCAAAAGACGAGACGGAGAAGAAAGGAACGAGAGCGATGGAAAATACTTTGATAATTCTGTTTATTTACTTTATTCTGGAATAAATGCATTTTGGACCACAAAAATCGGACCAGGCTAAGTTCTACTCTTAAGGTCATAATAATAATAATAATAACAATATGTCTAGATTCTAACAAGCAAATACAAACGGCTTTCTCGAAGCTATATTGTTGTTGGGACCCTGGTTGGCTGGATATTGTAAAATTCAGCATCATAACTCTGTAGGGCATATAAGAATAGCAACAAAATAGATACGCATCAATGCACGAGCTTTTATAATTTACAGACCAATTCCAAAAGTTATTCTTATTAAAAAAATTTTTTATTTTAATCTTAAGGAATTTCAAATAATTAATACCGATTTATTTTTCTGTTAGCACAAATTGATTTGAATTACAATGAAATACCGATGTTCCTTGCAATTCTTGCAGTCCAGCGTATTTTAGCCGTCAACTAACGGTGAAAGTTGCGTTTGTATCGCTTTCGAAATTCGAGTGAGAATTCATAATTATCAAATTTTATTAAGGATATCACACACACATTTAAACAAATTTCCATCTCCTTTTCTCTTATAACTTTTTGCCTTTGAATTTTTTTCTCCTTTTCTTTTAAATTTTCAAATTATTTTGATTGTTTTTCAATTAAATTATTTCATTTTAAAATAAGTTATTATTTTAAAATAAATATTTCAAATTAATAAAACGAAATCCGTGTGAGGAATATTTTAAATTTGGTATGTTGAATTTTGTATGTTGAGTTTAGTATTTGGAAATGTGTTTCTCCCACCCAGATGGAAAATTGATATTTTAGATGTTCACGATAAATAATTATTCGAGTATAATTTATATTGTAAAGTACAGCATAAGATATTTAAAAACATTAAAAATATTAAATCTTTTCAAATCTTCATATTAAAATTTAAATAAAGTAAATAGTTTTAACTAAGTTTTGAATTAAATAAATGTTCTTTCTTTCCATAAAATAATTTTGTAAATAAAATTAATATGTAGATAAAATTATTACTAAAATTACAAAATTTGAACTTTAAAAATAAAATCTGAAAATAATGAAAAATTTGTTCGAATAATTGTTTATTAAGAAACATTAACTAAAATTTATCAATTTAGAACGATGTCGAATTACGAAAGTTTTGCTGAGAGTTGTCCAAAAGACAATTCTAATTGTATTGAAAATAAAAGTTCGAAAACCCATGTTGGTGTCCTTAATAATCCGGATGATAATTTTCTTTTAAAAACAACACTCATCCATTAAAAAATATATTTCAAGACAATATATTTCGACGGATCAACCGTTATCTTCAGGTCACTAATTAATAATCAATTCATCTGTATATAAATGGTGGTTGTATAATCGATTGCATGAAATCATGCTAATCAAAAATTCTCAATAAGCTGGTTGAGACTGCCGATTGAACATTGATTTTAGGGCAATATGACCTAATTAACAATGCTTCACACGACACTCTCTCCCAATAACTGTCAAAATGCTTACACAGAATTTTGAGATTATCCACTTCTTGAAATTTTTCCTTGGTCTTCTTCGCATTGTCTAGCTGCAGCAAGACGTGCTTTCCAATCGATAAGAGCTAGATACTTAGACTTCAACTTGTTACAAATAAGTTCCAGTTGTTGGCAATAGAGTTCGGAGGTGATGGCAAAACCATTCGGAACCAAATCGAAATGTACGATTCATTCAAAATTCCACCATTTTCTTGGAGAATTGATTGTGCTTCATAACTGACGGTCATAATTGACCCTTCTAAACCCAAAGCCTGTCCCGATTGTGGTTCACAAGGTACACTCACTTTTCATCTAAGGTGACAATCTTTTTCCAAAAACGAAGTCTGAAGGTATACTGAGCAAGTCATGGTAAATTTCTTGTCTGTTGGCAGCTTCTGCTGAAGTCAACTGATTTGGATCTAGTATTGGCTTCTTGTACACAAAATCCAATTGATATAAGTGATTTAATAGAGTTTGGTGTAACTTAATACACATTTCTTTTGCCAGTTCACGACTGCTACTCAAAGGTTCGGCATGTAAAGCGACTTAATAATCTATGGTGTTAAGTGTTGCTGGTTGACCGGAAGATAACTGATCTTTTAGGTTCATATCTTTCTTTCTTTTTGACCTTAGTCGTTGGGCCGTGGGTGCACCTAATTATGCACAAGCTTTCGCCACATCTCTCTATTTATAGTAGCTTTTCTCAGACATTCCATGTTCAGTCCACTCCATTCTTTTAAATCGTCTGTCTATTGCCTCTTTGGTATTCCTCTTGGTCTTTCTCCTACCACTCTTCCTTCAATCATAACCTTTGCTAGTGCTTGATTTCTTATCTGATATCCGTAGAATTTCAGCTTCCTCTTAATGGTCTCTTCTATTGATTCTGGTTTTTTATCCAGTATTTCTGTCACTCTCCTCCAGACAAAGTCGTTTGTCTTCTTTTCTTTCCACGTGATCTTCAGCATTCTCCTATTTTCTGCCCTATTTTCTTTTAAAATTTATAAATAGTTTTTGGATTTTTGAATTTAGTCTGTTTGCAAATTTTTGTAAATAATAAATATTAAATTTGAATTTTCTAAATAAATTATTTGGCAATATGAAATCTCAACTAACTCATGGTGATTGAGAAGTAACAATGTGGAGGGTTATATCGATTAACAAGATTATTGGAAGAATTCAACTAATTAGTGAACACTAGAAGTATCTTGAGGATGGTGCATTCATATTTTTTTAATAATTATTTTTTGTAATAACATTGCAGAAGATCGATAGTTAGATTTTCTTCATTTAAAAGTATAAGACTTAGGTTAACCCTAACATTAGTAAATATTTTCGATCGATTGATTGTTGCGATTTCATTTACATGAACTTTTTTTCATATTTGTCTTCCTTGATATAATTATTTATTCATGTATATTTCAGTCGTAAAGGTTATTTTGTGATCATACTCCAGGTCTCCATCAAAAGGAAATTTTACTTCAGTGAACCAAAAGGTGTTTCCGGTTTCTATGGCAATATCCGGGATTTACTAAAAGTCTTCTGGATGAAGTGTGCGACAGTTTAGTTTTTATCATGGAACCAAAGCTTAAATAAATTGATGCGATCGTTGAAGACTTGCATTGGTGTTTCCGGAAGTCTGACATGTTCGACAGAGCATGGATTCGGCGAGTCCGAAGAGAAAAACACGATTTCTTAGTAAGAGAAGTGTTTGTCTAACAGCGTGAATGTCATTCCTTGCATGGAAGATGATGTATCTATGTATGATTGTCCTGTTACGATTGTCGTTCGATGTCGTTTGGTGAAAGATATATCTGATGTTTGGATTTAGTAAAGGACTTATTGGGTGTCGGTGATGCAATATGAGAGTATTGGCGGCAATGTTCCCGCTAAGCTGCGCGCACCTTGTAGACTAAGAGCGCGCAGTGGTAAGATTTTTGCGCGCAGCAATAAAATACTTAGTAATTGTTAAAATTCTTTTTGGATAGTAATTAAAAAATTTTGAATTTTAATTTAATTGACTTATTTAAATAAATTTATTAGCAAATTAGACCAGTTAATTTTGTTAAATTGATATATTGATAATTTATTCAATTATAAATCAAAATCATTTAAATAAACAGACCATCATGTCCAAGAGAAAATTGGAATCCATTAGCAATGGTTCAAGGAAACGTGTATCTTTAAAATTTAAAGATGAATGGCTTGATGTGATCGTGATGACTCCAATCCCAACCTTTCGTGATATAAAACCAGTGAAACTCAACGAAATTTTTGACTATATTGAAATATGCGAGACATTTCAAGCCAACAGTGTGGATTGTGAAAGAGGGTTTAGTATTATGAATACGATTAAGTCGAAGATAAGAAACCGTCTCGAAACGTCACATCTCGACTGTTTAATGAGAATTAAATTGCAACTAAATGCTGGTATAGAAATTGATTTAGATGTGGTTTATAACTTTTGGAGCAAGAATAAATATCGGCGTGAAAAAAAAAAATTTCAAATATTTAAAATGAAAATTTTCTGTCTTTTATATTTAAAATAAATTGAATTTTTATATAATTATGATTTATGTGCTCAGTTTTTTTTATTTACAAAAAGGATTGCGCACAAGTTTTTTTGCGCGCAGCTGAAAAAAAATTAGAGGGAACAGTGATTGACGGTATAAATTCTTAATACCTGATTTATATTAAGACATAAGAAGGAAATGTCAATGAGAAGAATGTTTTTTCTTATTTAAAAAACTTTTATTCAATCAATTTTAGGAATTTAGTTTAGATGTTTTTACTTTAATCAAATTTATAGATTCATTTTTATAGTTTAAATTTTTAAATATCTTATGTTATAATTTAAAATATAAATCTTGCTCCAACAATTACTCATCACGAACATCCAAAATACCAATTTTCCATCTGTATGAGAGAAACACATTTCCAAATACCAAATTCAAGAAACCAATCTAGAAATATGGCTCACAGCATTAATGTCCATATAAATGAGAGCAAAATATATTTTTCCTTTAATAAAAACTCTATATCATTGTCCTGACCTTTTATGAACATTTTTGTTGACTAAAGATGGAGATCATTGTCTGAGATATGGCAACCAAATATCTCACAAAACATTAAAAACCAATAAAATCATCAAATTATTAAATAATATCAAATAAAATAAACTGACTGTCGATATTGCACGTAGACATTGCCACGTAAATGCCGCAGTGCGTTGCGACAAGTGCGGATAGTAACTAATCGACCGAAAGAAGCGAATTCCTGCTCGACATCACGATAAAACTCGTCGTATTCGACCGATAAATCAGTGTCGTCACACTCAAGACGCAACTCGGTGTCGATGGCGGCCGAATGAAACATATTGAGAAAGACAATCGTATCTGAGACGATCGGTGCCGTGTGAGACCGTGAACATCTGACAAGGAGAGAAAGAGATGATAACTACAGACGCATGGATTATACTTAAATC
This sequence comes from Girardia tigrina, assembly GCA_001938485.1. Taxonomy (NCBI): domain Eukaryota; kingdom Metazoa; phylum Platyhelminthes; order Tricladida; family Dugesiidae; genus Girardia; species Girardia tigrina. The sequence continues at coordinate 28,517 of MQRK01246011.1, forward strand.
GAGCTAGAACACAAATAAACAAGGATACTTCTATAAACATTTCCATGTAAAAGTTACAGATCAAGTAACAGTTTTGATAAATATAACAATAATTATATAAATTAAGTTGTTGTATATTTTACTAAAACTTATTAGTTTTCCGTTCGAATGAGGTACACCTTCACAACTAGTATCACCACCATTATATGAATGGCTCATAAAAGATATTTTGTTAAAACTCTATTGAAATCGTTTAGAGATGACAGAAATTTACTGGCTGCAATGAAACAATTTCTGATAACATCACACATGCTTCTGTCATAAAACATAGCGGTAAATACAAAAAAATCAACAACCTGCGTTCCTTTTGCAACAACCTAATATATATTGCGTACTTTAAATCAATACTTTTCAAGTACTTTTCAAGTTAATCAAGTCATTTTTTTATTTCTAATAAACAAGCATAATCATAAAAATTTGGGTGCTAAACATGCTTTTTTTATTCTTGATATTAGCTTGCTTCTTCTCCCTCTCTCTCTCTCTCTCTCTCTCTCTCTCTCTATATATATATAT
>MQRK01246011.1:39658-55461 GCA_001938485.1 Girardia tigrina
GTTTATGAGCTTTATTACAATATACAAATTCAATTAATATCGATTCGACAATTCATGTTGTAATTAAAGATAATTACTTTGGAAAGAGTGCCCCACAACTTATGACTCACCCTAATATTGTCAAAAAATGGATGGTGTCCCAAGTATTTTGCACGGGGTGTTTTCATTAAAAAGGTCGAATCTATCGTTGTGTTAAAGATATCTTAACCAAACGTTGTGAGTATAATATTCTACTTAATTAGCACCTTGGTTGTTGATTTCATTAAAATCAGATTGATGGTTGCTGAGTTTTCACCGAAAAACGAAGTGTCCCAACTAATTTGCACGGTTGTGTATCCATGGAATTTAGAAAACTATTTTTGGAAGACTTTTACTCAATCAATTATCTCCAAACTTCGCTCACTCACTCATTCTCGATGACAATAAATTGTATTACATAAAAATGTTTTGGTTTCTTCCTTCCATGTTTTACAGTAAATTTGTTGTGTGATCAGTAACTATTTAATTGCAAAATGGATGTGTCAAAATTTTTTGCATGAAATTTCCCCTTCTACAAACGATAACTAAAAATTCTCTTGGCCAAGTTGAGTTCTGTCCACATAAAGAATGGATATGAAAGAATGTCTTTTCGATTTACTACTGTCATATTAAATTCATAATTATATTAAAAATAATTTTAAAAAATTGCCGAGTTCGTGTATTCGGCAAGTCGGTCGGGAAAAAACATTATTTGAAAGATAAATAATTGACTGATTAAAACACAAATTGATCATCAAAAAGAATGAAAAGACAATAACTTGGTATCGAATCGGCAGACGCCAGTCTTGCGATAAAACTGGCAGATTTGCCTCGTGTCCTCCGTGGTTGATCGAAATTCAGCCGGTTCAAATGGATTCCTGTAGGGCAGATCAAATGGCAGTCGGGGAGGCACCTGTCAACAGAGATAATGGAGGAGATAGAAACAGCGCCTCGATACACACATTATAATAATGATAAGTCTAATATAATTGTAGAGGAAAATCAAAATCAATTGATAATTGTGTGATAATAAATCGATAAATTTATCCAAATAAATCATTTGGTTATCGTTTATTTATTGGAAAAAAAAACAGAGACAAAAAACTCTTTTGATTATAATCTACTTGGAGGATCTTGCAAGTCTCAGAAAATTATTTCCCAGTCAACCATTTTCCTGATACAAAAATTCCGTAAGAGTTCAGTACAACCTTCTACAACACACTAGTGGATCTAAACACTGACCTTATCAGAACTCTGATTGAACAGCATTCAACACCCTCAGATAGCAGAAACAACCAATTTGACAAAAGGATACAGTCCGCCTCATTCTGTGTGGCCAACTAAGTCTTAAAATGTATGTTTTGTTCGGATTAAAAATCACCTCTCAGAAAAAAAGGAGCGATTTATTTGACGATACGGATTGAGACATGGGTCTTATTTGGCAGTATTCCATACAAAAAAGAGAACTGTCCAGAAGAGAAGTGTCGAGAACATGCAGAAAGACACTCATGTTAACTGTGTTACCTCTGGTTGTAGTATAATAACTCCCGGCAATATATTATCATCAATACAAGAAGGTCGAAAGACGAAGCCGATTTGCTAGTTTCTATACAGTCATGACTTCAACCAATTCGACAGATCGAACTTGAACGGTACATATTTTGAAAATTATAAAAATTGCTTATTTAGGTTTCATAAGATTTAGAATAACGTTTATAAAAATATCGATAATGATAAGGTAGTGTCCGTAACATCATAAGTATGAAATTAACTTGCAGTGAAATTGACAACTGAAAATTTAGAGAACGCTAATCTTGTTCACAAGTTTAATTTCACGGGTGTAAAAACTCGTACATCGTTACTGGCAAGCCGACTGCTCAGAGGCGGAAGGCCACTGACCCCGTAGGAGGCCTATCGGGGGGCCCTTAAGAACTTTAGTTTGGGTGGACCCTCTAAAGAGCCTTAGGCTCAATACCATTACAGAGATGGGAGGCCCACATCGGAAGACAGGGATCATCTGTGCTGCCAGTGGGCATACTTCTACGTAGTATCCCTGAGAAACTAGAGATCTCGATCTCTAGGCTAAAGTGCCCAAAAGCTAGCCGATATCTGAGCCGACAGAATATCGTAGCAACTACGAACTTGCAATCCGTATGAGCTAGGCTTCGCTTTCGTCCTGAGTATCATGACTGTAGTGGAGTAGTGACCCTACAGCCGAGTAGTTGATTGCATCGCAATGATCCAAGGTTCCAACTTTGGTGAGTGGTGTTGAGAAGCCGGTTCACCGGTGGAACTAAGGCATGGATCCCAACATTGGGGGAGTGCCCGTTGAAGCCATAAGCGTCTCAGCCCTCTTAAATAACCTCAGGCTAATATACCTTTATAGGATGAGAGGTTCACATCGGAAGAAGAGAGAGAAGAAAGCCCAGCCACGTCAGAAGAAAGGAAAATATCAATGTCAACACTGTTCGAGGGAATACAAGACCGCTGATTTCCTAAGGATTCATATTCAGAAGAATCATCAAGAAGCGCCAACATCCAACGCTCAGAGAGAAGAAAACTTGGAAGAAGAGAACGAGGAAGAGCCTACATCAAACCAATCTAACTCTCAGTTATGGGACGCAACTGTGAGTATGCCGAGGATACAGTCGAACGACGATGTCGAAGAAACGCACCTACATTACCGACTGTCAGTCGATTACAAGACTGCAAGAGAACAATTCAAGTGCCCATTTCGTGGTTGTTACGCGTCCACCGTAACAGCCAACGGCATGTACGGCCATAGTACCAAGTTCCATGGTTGGTCGTACGTTACTGGCAAGCCGACTGCTCAGAGGCGGAAGGCCACTGACTCCGTAGGAGGCCTATCAGGGAGCCCTTAAGGACTTTAGTTTGGGTGGACCCTCTAAAGAGCCTTAGGCTCAATACCATTACAGAGATGGGAGGCCCACAGGCCCACATCGGAGAGACAAATCGTCAGCTCAAAATACAGATAAGTGCACAATAACAGTCTGGTAGATCGAGTAAGGTTCTCCGATGATTGTCACATCGCTCCATCACATTTATATTCATAAACAATATCAGAACACAGTGTTAAAGGTGTAATAGATTTATTACTGAACATATTTTGAATTTTATGAGATCGTGATATAATTTATAATTCAATTCACTGTTAGTTGATTATGACAATGCATTTCTAAAGTGTTTAAATCCTTCAGAATGAGGCACAATTAAACATTATATAATGTTACTTCATTTTATTGCTTAGATCCATCATGAGAAGCACAACTCTGATTTTTCGAAAAATCTTTCAAAAGTATTTTATCCACTGTTTCCTTTATTAATTTTTTTAGAAAAGAATTAGAGTAACCACTCTGATTTAACAAAGAACTTAGTTTATTAACACTTTCTACAGATTTAACAAAAAAAGGAAGACAACGACCAGGAGCGATAAATTAAACCTTTAATCATGTTTCTTTTATACTTCAGTTCACAAAAACTGTCTGGTGAAGTATATAAACCTGTATCAGTTTGCTTCCTATAAATTCCAGTCTCTGAGCTAAGAGATTTTCTTTCAACCAAAAGATCCAGAAAAGGTAAGACTCCATTCATTTCAATTTCAACTGTAAAAGTAACGTTTTGATGTAACGAATTCATAAAATTTAAAAATGGAAGTACATCAGCCTGATTTCTAGTTTTTAAAAATTCAAAATATGTTCAGTAATAAATCTATTATATCTTTAACACTGTGTTCTGATATTGATTGTGAATATAAATGTAATGGAGCGATGTGACAATCATCGGAGAGACTGTCCGTCACTGTGTACACGAATCCAAGAACATGGTCGATAAGAGAGTGAGAGCGATATTGCAGAACACGGGAGTGAATGAATGAATGTAAATGTGATGTTGATATCGATCATTCCAAGATTTTGTGAACATTGTGACAGTTATTGGGAGAGAGTGTCGTGTGAAGCATTGTTAATTAGGTCGCGTTGCCCTAAAATCAATGTTCAATCGGCAGTCTCAACCAGCTTATTGAGAATTTTTGATTAGCGTGATTTCATGCAATCGATTACATAATCATCATTTTTGTATTTAGAAGGGTCTTCATTTCAAATTCAGATTTTTAAATTAAATTTAAATCTCTCTCTCTCGCTCTCTTAGCTACTGGCAATGGACCGATGATCCTGAAAAGAGTCATTGAATCCTCAATGACAGAAGGTAAGAAAATCTCAGGAAGAAAGAAGTAACAAATCAAAGAATGTCTAAGAGTCGTCTTTTTGGAGAAACCGCTTCCTTTGATGATTTTTTAATGTTAATTCATCAGGAAAGCGCTCAACTCAAAATGAAACATAAGATCGACTCAATAATATGCGAGAGGCGAATAATTGAGCGGAGATTAGAAGACATGCCAAAAATTATCAGACCGCGGATGAAACTGTTTCAATGTTCATACGAATCTTGTTTCAGAGAATTCGCGGAGCAGACATGATTAAATCGACACGAGAAAGAAGATCATAGACCAAGACTCCCTCAAGAAGAAGAGCCGGAGGGATTCAATTGCCATCTATGCCGAAAGAACTACAAGACCAAAGGATGGCTCATCAGACATCTCAAAACAGCGCACAAAATTGAAGATGAACAATTAGTCCAAATTTTTCCGAGCAGAACCAATCAGTCCAGACAATCAGAACAAGGGAATCTACCACTGAACGCGATACCAGAAGACAAAGCAACTCAAGTGCCAATCGTCGATCCGAATGCTGCTTCGATAGGAGAGTTAGAAGCGAGTCCTTTAAAAACCCATCTGGACTACCGCCTTACAGATCTAACTGTGAGAGGAACCATCAGATGCCCGTTTCGCGGATGTGTAAAGTCCACGTACACAGAAAAAGGGATACAGAATCATGGGACTACTATCCACGACTGGTCGTTTCTGACTGGATTACAAAAGCGTGCGTGGAAGAGCTTATAGACTCATTTGGTTTGGGTGGACCATCTAAAGACCCTTTTAGGCCCAATACCATTCTTGAAAGAGATGGGAGACTCATATTAAATTTAGATTTTGATTTATATTAGCAATTTTTGTTTTTGATTTGGTGTTTTATTTTGAGATTATTTTTATAATTTTACAGCATCATTTTGTGTCAAATTTATCGTAAATGTCAGTTCTATTTTGGTCGATTCTATTTTTATTTTTGTGATTTTTTATTTTACAATTTGAAATGGAAAAATGATGAGTTTTGTTTTTCATAAAACTTTTCATCTGGATTGAAGTTAATCAATAATAATTGTTGATTATTATTATTATTATAGATTATAATAATAATCACAGTTGTGTGTCATTATATCAATATTTCCGTCTGGTGCCCTCGTTCATTCATCTCTCTCCAATTAGCATCATTCATTTAGCCTCGATATTTTTTCATTACTTTATAATAATATCAATGAGAAGTAAATAAATAAATAAATAATCGATGATAGAGGATACAATGATACGCGTAGCACAACCGATTCCAGTATCAGGCAGTCCTTCTGCTGATCCCCCCGATCATCCCCAGTGTCATGAGAACACTCAGCCGCGTTCTCATCCATTGACAATCGGCTATGTCTCTCTTTCCACAGTTCCTGAGCTCTCTTCTCTCGCTCGAGCCATTCCAGCTCTTCTCTCTTTCTAAACGCAAATGCTCTCAATATTACATCTAATATCTTTCGGGGTGTAATTGATTTGGGGCCCACCAATCATATACATTCTCATACAGTACCACATAAATGACTTTTATTCTCAAATAATATATACCAGGTATACATATATGAAATGCGGATTTCAGAAAACAGATGGTACACGCAAGCAATAAGTAGTTTAAACATGTGACACTGCTGTCATTTTATTGTGCCATTATCAAGTATCTGGCGCATTTGCGGACAATACTATTTTTTTTGTTTCAATCTAAAGTAAACTGCTGCTGAATCATGCCGATTACTTCAAGAAGCTTATGGTGAATATGCACCATCGCAAGATTCGTGTGAACGATGATTTCGGCGCTTCAAAGCTGGTGACTTTGATGTTGCAGACAAAGATCATGGAAAACCAGCAAAAAGTTATGATGATATTGAATTGCAAGCTTTGTTGGACGAAGATGATTCGCAAACACAAACACAACTCACGCAGAAATAAGGTGTTATTCAATAAGCTGTTTCCAATCGACTCAGACAAATGGGAAAGATTCACAAGACCGGCAGATGGTTACCACATTATTTGAACGGTAGACATAGGGAGAGGCACAAAAACACGTGTAAAGTCTTGCTCACATGGCACAGAAAAGTTGTTTTGCATTGTAACCTAACTGGTATGAAGGGTGGATTTATTTTAATATTCCTAAACACAAAAAAACATGGGTCGACCCTGCTGCACCATCTACATCGACAGGAAGATCGCATCGCTTTGGCAGAAATACTATGCTCTGTGTTTGCTAGGACCAGGATGGTGTGGTTTATTATGAGTTATTAAAACCTGGTGAAATGGTGAATACTAAACGTTACCAACAAAAACTGATCGATTCAAATCGTTCGTTGCTTCAAAATAGATCAAAATATTAAAAAAAGGCAATATCAGGTATTTTTCTTCAAGACAACGATCCATCAGATACAGCAAACAAGTTCGCGACTTGTTGGAAGCACTCATTTGGAAGTTCTACCTCATGCGGCCGATTCACCACACTTGGCTCCTTCGGATTACCATTTTTGTATCCATAGGTTACGCACTGGCTGAGCAGCGCCTTGGTTCTTACGAAGATGTGCAAAAATGGCTCCATGAATGGTTAATGACAAAAAAGGAAGACTTAAATTGGCGACGTATCCACAATTTGAGATATAGATTGGAAAATGTATAATTAGTAATGCAGCATATGTTGAATAAAGGTTTTTTTATCGTTCTTTTATTTTTAAAATGTTTCTTTTTAGAATAAAATCCGCATTTAATTCTTGTGCACCTGGTATACATACATATTATTTTAATTATTTAAGATATTATTGGATAATAATATGATTAGCTAAATGACTTTTTCCTAAATTATACAAATGATTTCATAAATTATATTAGTGATTTTTAAAATGCTCTCTTTTCTAAATGCTCTTAGTGGTGAGGTTACCGCATTAATTTCCCCAATGAATCAATTTCCTAGTGAACTAGTTGTAATACTTTTGTTTTAATATTACTTATTATGTCTCGATTTATTGTAAATATGGAAGATGATGAAAATAAGTGATTTTTCAATGTATAAGTAATGCAGATTTGGATTTAATAAAAGAAATCTATTCCTTTATAATAATCATTGTTAATAGTTTGTATCGAAGTTGATTGTCCCTATGGTCTTCAAAAAAATCTATCGTGTACATTACTGATGGTTTTTGTTACTATAAGGAAAGAACTCCCAAATAATTAATCTCATTTGTCAATTAAAGCATACTAGTCACTGTCATGGAACTACAAAAATGGACATATCTTCTACAAAACTTACAATTAGTAAAAAACCATAATCACTCTGCAGATTTGAATATATGGTCATCACTATGTTGAAAAAAATTGAAACAAGAGGCATCTGAATTAACTAAAACTGTTCGAGAAATATTCGATGATGTTTGTAGAGATTATCCGGAAGTGGTCTCTACCTTATCGTACTGTCCAATATGAAGAGCAATGTTTAATAGAAGACTTGGAAATTTCGCAAGACAAAATAAATCTAACATTTCTGATTTTGCTTAACTTTTGATAAATTCAGAGATCGAGTCAATGTGAACCGATGGTCAGACAGATTGAATAATTTGAAAAAAAATGTTTTGACATACATTTTATACAGTTCCAAAACTTCTCAGTAAATTATTTGTTATTCACGTTAAACAACATTCGAAGATACACACCAATATCTCTCATTTTGATGACGAGTCGTTTTAAAAATTATGTGGCTGTGATAACGGAAATAAGACAACCTCAATTTAATTCTTCACATGCTGTATCAGATTTCGAATCGTCTTCAATTGTTGCCTTTTGTGAGGATTTTTTGGAAAACTAATAAATTCTTATATTTTTTTAAATTTTAAACTGTAAAATATTTAAACATAATGTATAAAAATTTTATAACAATTTTACAATTCAGAAAGTTATCAATATTTAAAATTCAGATTTAATCACAGTGAGGAATATTTTGATTGTTTGATATTTTGTGTTTAAATGTTGTATGTTGATTTTGAATTGTCTCTCCTACCCAGATGGATGATCAATATTTTAATTATTATTATCTGATAATATTTAATGTTTAAATGTATTTCTAACTTAAAATAATAGTAAAATTTAAAATAAGTTAATTAATTTTATATACAATTTTTAAATAAATAAATTGATATAAAATTTTTAAATAATTAATAATCATTTTAATTTTTAACCAATAAAATTTTGAATAAATATTTTAACAATTTATTTATATCTCCATTTGCTCAGATAATAAGATTAAAATCATTAATTAATAGACTGATGCAATCTTACGAAAGTTTTGGCAAAGATTGTCTTGAGGACAATTAAACTTGTTTTAATAACAAAAATATTAAAAGTTATATCGGTGTTCTTAATATTCCCATAAAAACAAATTATATTTAAAGCTATTTTACAATTGAATATAAAAATTTTAATTAATCGAATATAAAAGAAATAATAAGTACAATTAAATGATTTTAGGAATTAATGTGAAATAAAATTATATGAAAAATAAATATTATTTTAAAGTTTAAAATTAAAATTAAAATGGTTGGAATCAAAATACGTTCGATGTAAAATATTATTAAAATAACTGTAATAAATTTAAAGTTTAATAAATTCAAATGTAATTAATTCAAGTTTAATTCAATTAGATAAAAATGGAAAAAATCAGGAAATTTTAATTAATTAAAAACATTTTACAAAAATAAAATGGTAAAATTAGCACGATATTGATATTTTAAAATTTGAGATATTGCGAATTTTAAATTTGTAGTAAAATAATATAAATTTAAACATTGCAAAGTAATTATTTGTAGCTAAATTATGTAGATGATAAAATTTATTGCAATGTAATTCTGTAAAATTATTGTAGTTTAAAAAAAATAAGAAATTAAATTCGAAAAAAAATCATTTTAATAAATAACATAACAGTGTTTATAATTCAGTATTTTACGTATAATCCATCTGGTCGAAAAGAAAACACAAGTTCCTAAAAAAATTGTTTGAATAATTGTTAATTGTAATAGAAATAAAGTTTATATTCTGATGACTTCAATGGTTGATCATTAACCCAACATCTCTAAAGAAATATTTCCAGATAAATATATTGTTAAGAGAACTCACACATTTGACAGAACATTTATTACATTCACATTTCTTATCATCTTTATGATGATCAACAGTAATGCTTTCACTTAGATCCATCAATCAATTTTCAATATCTCCAATTATAATCTGAACTAACTTGAGAAAGTTATTTTATTTAGAAATATTTAATTTAAATTTGATTGGCTGAAATAAAATATTTTTATAGACATTTTTAAACATTAATTTGATTTTAATTATTTAAAAATTTACAAAAATAAAATCATTAAAATTATTTAAAAGTTGCAATAATAAAAACTAAAAAATTGAATATTAAATCTAAATTTAAATAAATTAGTTTCAGATTATAAAAAATTAAATATTGATAATCCATCTGGTTAGGAGAGGCACAATCCCAAATCAACATACAACATTTGAACATACAAAAACTACACAAAAACATCCACATACTAAATATTCCTCACATATATCAACTGTTGCTATTTTCATTATAAGCAAGCAAAAATTAAAAAATTGGTAATTTGGGATTAGGAAATTATTATTTAAAAAATAATTATGTTAATAGGGATTTCTGTCAAATGACCGAATTCCCAAAAGACCGAAATTAATTATTGCAATTTTTATTCTAAAATACAATAAATTTAAAATAAGTTGTTATGAAGAATATTTTAAATGTTATGTACATTGTATTGTACTATGTTATTTTTCATTTTAAATTGAGATTTTAAATGCCTTAAAATTATGAAAATAAAGAAAATGAAACATTCACAATCTTAAATGAAAAAATCTCAATTTTATATGAAAAAAAACCCTTATTTATGGAAATATTTTTTGTAATAATTTCTGTCATTTGACCGGATCTCCTGATAATGCATTGCATTTATATTTCAATCAATGATGGATGAAACCTTGGCTGAATTATCATCAATATTAATTGGTAATGCGTCACAATCATTTTTTTAATATTTTGAAGATTATTGGATGTCAAAGAAAACTTTACTTCTCTGAGACGCTAAGAAATACTTTTCTGAAAGTTTCAAAGCAAAAAATAAAAAAGCCATTCGGAATACACTCTTGGCTTTTGGTCAAGAAATTAAATAATACAAATGTTGGTTAGAGTTTAGAATCAGCGCGGACCGATAATGATTAGGCAACATCTAGGCAAAGATATCGGAATACCCATTTAACAGTAGACCTCAAATTGAGAGAGCAGGTCTATAACAAATTTATTCATTTATTCGGCAACAACGGAACATTGATTTTTTTCCAAAATCGCGTGTATTCTCGATTGAACAAAATTGACTTATGAATCAAGCGAGACAGCAAATAATGATGTAAGGAATGTCCTAATTTTGGAATGTATGTGTGAAGAAAATTTTGAATGTTTGATGTTTTGTGTTTAAATGATGTATGTTGATTTGAAATTGCGTCTCTCCTACCAAGATGGATGATCGATATTTTAATTCTTATTATATAAAAATATGTAATGTTTAAATTTATTTTTAAATTTAAATAATTGTAAAATTTTAAATAAGTTAATTAATTTTTCCAATTTTTAATAAATAAATCAAATTAATATTTTTTAAATAATAATTAATCATTTTAATTATTATTCAATAAGTTTTTAGTAAATATTTTAATAAAATATTTATTTCTCCATTTGCTAAAAAAATAATAAGAATTAATTCTATTAGGTTCGTGATTAAAATTGGAATTCATAATTTTGTAAACTTTATTTCTACTACAATTTTCATTATTGAAACAAATTTATGATGAACAATATTTTAATTACATAATGTAGATCTCAAAATTCTAAATATAAATAATAATATCGATAAATAAATAAATATGTTATTTTATTCAATTTTGCATAAATTTAGATCTTTAAAAATATTTTAAAAATTTAATTCCTAAATATCTTTTTTTGATTTTAAATCTTTCGATTAAAATTATTTTTTTTAATAAAAACCTTTTATTTCTTTTTAATAAAAATTGCAAAAATAATTTACAAATTTGAAATACAAAAATATTTAGCAATATTTAAATTTATTATTATTTAATAGAGATTCATTAATTATAAAATTTTTAATATATATATATATATATATTATCAATTATTAATCAAATTTTAATTTGAGGAATTTCCAACTGCCTTTTAACTTTAAATTATCTTTCTTTTATTACATCTATGACAACAAAAATTTCAACAAAAAATTCTTCCGAATAACTCGTAAAATAAATGCAAAACAATTAAAATTCAATTATTTATGAAATTAACTTTTTAAAATTAATTAAGATATTTTTTTACTTATAACTGTTTAAAACTTTTGATTTTAAATATTCTCTTATTTTAGAGATTATTTATAACAATTAATTATTTCCAAAAAATTAAAGAATGAGCTTGATCATTTTTTTAAGTATTTAAAAAGATTTTTATTTAAAGAATTATTTCATTTTAATTAATCGAACATTATTTTTAATTTATTTAAAATACAAATATGATTTTAAAAAATATCAAAAATTCAAAGTTCACCAAAAGTAACCCCAACAAATTCATTAATCAATTTAGTTTAGAATGCACTCGTACGAAATCTTTGACAAAGATTGTCTTAGGACAATCAAAATTGTTGTGTAAATAAAAATACGAAGTCAACTCGGTGTTCTTAATAGTCTGAATAGAGATTCACAAGCAGACAGAAGAATGTGCATTGTTTGTCTCGAACATAATGTAAAAGTATGTAATGTACCAAAATATCCATCAACCTTGCCATAGACAAGAATGAATGGTATCAGTGTGCCGTTTGTCGAGAGCAGATTTGAGATTTTAACGTCATTTATTGAATAAATGGTTAAATAAAAATGTTTTTGTTTCTATCTGTAAATTAATTCACCGGGGAAATCAAAGCGTCAAAGATAATTTACTGAATGATGCAATGATTTCCTAAACGGTACTGAGAATTCCTTCGATTGTATTTACTCAATGTATTTAATAAGTGTTTGCGGTCGTATAATTATCGCTTCAAATGTTTTCATTTGTTATTGATTTGCTAATCCTCAGTACCATAAGCTGTATATTCGGATTTATCAGCCAGCTATGGGCATTAGTACCAGATAATCCTCTTTGGAACTTCAAGTTCGCAATTGTGCCTTAATGAGATTTTGGATTTGATTGATTTCCCATACGATTTTATGATTTTCTAAACAGTTTGTTTCCCATATGATACCTATGGCATAATAAACGATTTGCTCTTATCTCTCATCTTATCACACCGTTCCAAAATACCTATTAAACCCATTAAATGATACTTAAAAGACGTAATTCAATTTCATTGCTGCAATGGTAACAGTTCTGAAAACATGCTGTAGAAAACGACAACGATCGAGATGATTTAGATGATTTAGTAATCGATATCTTAAATAAAGGACATTAATGATACTAGTGGCACAATAAATGCGGTAACGACTCCCAGTCGCGGCGGCCCCACCCCAATCTCGGCCCCCTAGCGCCCCCCCAGCGGTCACTCACGCTTGCTCGTCTCCGTCGTCCCCAGAGACTCCAGTCGCCTCACAATCGCACTCTGTCGCTTGCTCGTCTGCACACACACGCGTCACTTTAATCACCCGCGCTCACACTCAAACGTACCTCTTAATCGCGCTCGCAAAATGCGCTTCTTACTTCGCCGCACCTTCTTCCAGTATTTCTGCCGCACGAAATGTTTCACTCGCATCTCTCCGAGTAAATAGTTTCAATTCGAAAAATTCGCGCGGATATTTTGTGAATATTAAAACAAAAATCGAATTTCTATCAACAGATTTTTTGATAATCGAATTCGGAAAGACGTCGAATGATTTGAATTTTGGGCGCGCTTATTTTGACGATGGAGAAACATTTTTTGATCAAGGCAGAATAAAATTTACGAAAAAACGTTTTCATTCGCCGTTTAAACGATTTTGAATACGCTCTAATTAGAGGAAGAAAATTTGGCATAAAAATCAAAAGGTCGATGAAAGTCAAAATATCTCGTAGATATATTCTGGGAGATTTAGAAAAACGATCAAGATTAAATGAAAAATAAAAGGCGAACATTTAACGAAATAAATTAAATTAGAATTTGAAATAAGTTTGTGAAAAATCGATAACTCAGTTTTTATTAAAGAGGATTGCAGTACAAATAATATAAGAAAGAAAATAGAAAAAATAATAATTAAATTAAGTTTATTAAATTAAATAAATTACGAGCAAAAGTTAAAAGAAAATTAATTTAAATAATTAAATTAGTAAATCAAAAAATGGATATCCATTATTTATGCAGACATAATTCTACTTTGCCAAAAAATTTTAATTAAAAAAATAATTTCAAAAAAAAGAATAAAAAATTAAAAAAAATCTGGTGGCCAAACAGAGTTCCGTCCGCATAAAGCATGGATAAAATTTTTTTGATTTACTAATTAGACTTTAAATCGGTTTACTGGACTTTATTTTTTCAATTTATGTTTTGCGTAATATAAACTACCGTGGTATGTTTAAACACCGAAAAATTATGAAAAATATCAAAAAAACATCGGAAAAGATTCATTAACAATACATGCCTTGTATGTTGAACACACTGAATAATGTTTGATTACATACTTATCGAATATTGCCTTCACTTTACTATTTTAGAATTGATTACCTAAATTAGTTTGTATAAGTTTAGGCTGAACATGCTTCATCATTGTTTGAATTGCAACAGCCATTTCTTTTGCAGTTTATCTCTTTACAGGTACAGCTGGAGCATATCTACTGAACATCAATGCAGATCAGAATATATCTGTATCCCTTATTGATTTTCGCATAGGTAATCATCTCCATTAAATCCATCTGCCAGATCCAATTCAGTGACTTGGATAAATACTTCCTCGTCAGAATCTCTTCAACAAGGGTTTATTGAGGCTATATATCAACTGCTGTTTCAACCACTTGTTTGTTACCATCTTGCTGGTCTTTGATGCCTTTGTCATTTTTGATACGCTTCCGAAACCAGCTGGGTCTATGTGGTTGAACCATATGTCGAGGCTGCTCAATTCTATTGACATTTCTGAGTCTAGAACCCTTTTACACGATTCTGAGCCCTCAGGTTATGGGTAACCACCCTGAATCATTCTACTAAGCGCGGTACTCGACACAACTTTCCATCTGACATTTACGAGTAGTGCCAGACTTCAAGTTACCTTCAAGTTCAATCTGACTGGAGTAGTCCCAGGTCAGAAGCAAAAACGTTTCTGTATCGTGGTCTTCTGATAAGTGTTTCAAAGCATCCATAACATGCTCAAAACGTTTAATAAATCGAATTATGGTATAATGATTTTCAATCCATTGAGATTCATACCAAGTAGTGCGCTTTGATTTATTCTTCTAAGATAGAAATTTTTTGGCAATAATTCATCTTTTTGGAGAGATTGAGAAATAGCTGAACACTTGAGACACGATGCCATGTATGTTGTGGAGATACGATATATCTGATGCTTTAACAAGAGCCAGATTGAGATTGCTGTTAGTGCAATGCACGTAAATGGCTTTAGGATAAATATCCGGAATTCATTTTGCACACCTAAAACACTTCCTTTCATTACACTAGCACCATCGTAACCTTGTCCATGTATATAGATCATATCAATAGAAACTTTAATTAATTCCGTTGTTAAGGTGTTAGTATATAATTTCTTTGGCCAATTGATCTACTATTTTTAAAAATTCAAGAAAATCTTTAGGCACGTTGTCTTCATGGACTTACCTAAATGAAGAATAATTCTAACATCACACTTAAAATGAGTAGTCATTATATTTTTACCTAAATGAGAGAGATAGTTGTTCAGTTCCAGAGTAGTCCCAGGATTCATCAGTCAGAAGAGAGAAGTATTGAGATTTGTTAACTTTTTCCAGTTTACTTTAACTAATATACATTTACCTTTTGTAGAGATTTCTAGAATGAATTGTGCTATCACAGAGCAATCTTGATGCCACTTCGTATTTTCGTGTCCTCGTAAATGTTCAAATACATCCGTTCATTGCTAAATGAGTTCACAAACAAGGTGTTTAAATGACCTCTCCTTTTCCAGGACATTCATTGCGGACACGATACATAGTTTTCAAAATGCACCTTGTAAATTGTTAGAAAATGTCAATCACTATCATATATAAAATCAAATTGTCTGATAATGTAAATTTCTGATATCTGGTTGAAGTGAACTGTGTCGACAGTTGTTAAGCATCATGATATCTGAAGTGTAGTTGGTAGAAGAATAGATGATATTATTAAGAATATTAACAGCCGAAGTCGTATTACAAGATTTATTACGACTAAAATGATCTGTAATCAGCGTCTGGGGCATGACTTGTTTCTTCAATTGATTTTTCAAAAATTTGCCAAAATCTGCAAAGATT